>CAUYQV010103419.1:0-15400 GCA_963574575.1 Galagoides demidoff | reverse complement strand
TTTCTATCTGTTTTGAAATTGGAGCCATTGATACTTATAGTTCTGCAACAATTTCCTGTTTTAGATTAAGTTTCTTATCGTGTTTAATAGAACCATTTGTACATGAGGGAGACAGTAAGCAGATGAAGCCTGTGGGAATTCAGGATCCTGTACATTCACAATCACCATCATGTTATTTCCCAGTCAGCACAACATGTTTGTAGTTGTTTACCTTCCTTGGGAAAATATATAATCTGCTATAATCTTCTTAATAAAGATCTTGTCCCCGCACAGTAAAAGGCTTTGTATATGTGTGTGTACCTCTCTCTCTATATATCTATAATCTATTACCTATCTAATATAAGTATGAATGTATATATGTGAAATATTGGGAGGTTTTACGTATACACACACAATATCCCTGTATTTAGAATATTTAGTAAGTGGTCTCATGGTGGTAGGACAAGAATAATATTAAATTAATGGATCTTTTATAAATAAGTTAGATTAAAATAGTAAAGATTAGATCACTACTAGGTATACAAAGATGCAAATTCCATCATCTGATTTGCTCTCATACAAGACTTGACTATTCAGTATCCTTTGTTACATAAACCAGATGGAGCTCAGTCTTGGAAACAAGGAGCATGAGCATTCTTATGTGGAAGTTTCTTGGGTTCTCACTGGTACACAGAAGGAAGGGGCTGTAGACATAGTCTTTCCTGCCCATGGGCCATCATCGCTGAAGCAGCAGAGTCTTGAGTAGCAGATGCCTCTTCCTAAAATCCTCAAGAAGTGTTTCAAGGATGTTCGTTTTTATGACAATGCCATTTTTAATTGTCTCCTTGCCAATATGAGTCAATTTACATTATGTGGATTTCCCCCTTTCCCAAACATTCTCCCAGCCACACACTCACAAAACAGCTTCAATGCTTCTGTTAAAGATACAAACTGTAATTCATCTTAAGCTTTAGCACCACCTCACTTCCTTGTGTCTCTGCCTACACCCATTTTGGGACTCATTTTACCCATTTTAACCCAAATGACTCTCTTTGGCCATTAGTGTCATATTCAGGCAGATTTGTGTGCCTGGGTCTTGATGAGTAGGAGTGGGGGAGTGAGGCTCTCAACTGCTTATACCCACCATCTGGCTTTGGGATTTGGGTCCAGAGCTTAAGTTCTCTAAAAGTACTGGAACCTTACATCTCCGTGTTGGCTAAGCATTTAGATATCATACATATTTTTGAGAATATTCTGGATTCCTGTGATGAAGAAGCTGCTCACAAATAAAATTGGCCTGGGAGAATTTTTTATGAGGAGGATGCTCCTCCACCCTGGCAAGTGAAGCAACACCAAAAATACATTACTCCTCAAACTAAAAAGCTTCTGCATAGCCAAGAGCACAGTAAATAAAGCAAACAGTCAACCTTTAGAATGGGAGATCATTTTTGCAGGTTATGGTTCTGACAAAGGTCTGATAACTAGAATCTACAGAGAACTTAAACTAATTTATAAGAAACAAATAAATAATCTCATTTCTATGTGGGCAAGAGACTTGAGCAGAATCTTCTCTGATGAAGGCAGGAGCATGGCCTACAAACACATGAAAAAATGCTCATCATCCTTAATCATCAGAGAAATACAAATCAAACCCACTTTGAGATGTCATCTAACTCCAGTAAGATTAGCCCACTTCACAAAATCCCAAAACTACAGATGTTGGCTTGGATGTAGAGAGAAGGGAATGCTTCTACACTGCTGGTGGGAGTGCAAGCTAATATGACCTTTTTGAAAAGAAGTTTGGAGAACACTCAAGGAACTAAACATAGACCTACCCTTCGATCCTGCCAGTCCTCTACTGGGTGTATACCCAGATTATCAAAAATTATTTTACAACAAAGACATTTGCACCACAATATTTATTGCAGATCACTTCAGTTTCTACTTTCAGGGATCATCATTTTTGGGAGAAACACACACATGAAGAATGCCACTCATCTAGAACTTGGATACTTCAGTTTCAAAAATCAAAGTTGCTGTCACTTGCCTTGACAGAGACGCTCTATTAGCTGTCACTCACATTAAGACTTTGATCCTCCTACTAGGCCAGCTCCCGAGGGTTTGAAAATATACAATAATGTAGCTTTGCTTTTGGTAGCTTATCAATCAATTCCTGCACACTATAGAAGCAAGACCATGATTTTAGGTAACACGAATTTTTAAGATGCTGTAAATTTACAGGTTTTTATTTCATTTTATTGGACAATATTTTCACCAAAATAATACTGAAGCTATCACCTTTAAAACTGATGAAGATCACCTTGAAATAAACATAAACTTGCCCCTTTAAACACAGAGAAAGAACAAGTGATATGGTTAAAAAAAATAGTGTATTAGTTTTGGGTTTGTATAGCACTTACATTATAGCATGTGTTCAGAAGATTCTAAATTAGGTAAGGAAATAAACCTAATATTTAGATATATTTATTTATCATTAGGAAATAAACATGTGTGTTTCTTCAAGGTCTTAGTTTCCTTGGGCTGGCACAAAGAACCTCAAGCTAGTGGTGTAGAACAATAGAATTTTTTTTTTTTCTGCTCAGGAGGCCAGAAGTCTTCATCATCCATCAGGGTTGGCTCTGACAGAGTGTCTGTTCCCTGCCTCTCTCCTCCCTGCTCATGGTTGGGTTCAATTACTCGTCCTCAATTACTTAAATATCATATTCTATATTCCAGCGTGCACCAGTAATTCCCTTAATTTTAGTGCATTGCTGTTCTGTTTATAAACATGAAAGATAATTTCCACATAGGTCATGTTTTAATTATATCATGCAAAATAGGAATTTATGAGTATTTTAAACTAAAGAGGTGAGATCATTAAATAATATCATTAGAATAAGAATAGTTCCCATGTCATCTAATAATCTGGTGTATGACCTGGGGAAGTCACCTGCCTATCCAAAAATTGCAGGACTCTTGCATAAAGTAAAGAGATTGAACTAAAATCATATTCAAAAGACAGCAACCCATCTTTCAGTTGGTTTTTAATGTGTATTTCATGTTGCCACAAAAATAATGTGAAACAACTCATTTTGTTGTTTGTAGGTAAGATTTGGACTCTCTAGTTACTCACAGTCCTTACCCTTTCACAAAATGATATCTTGGTTGCTCCATCGTTAGAACCTCTGTGATCCCTGAAGCCATCTGAGTTTGTGGCCTTCAAATTTTCCCATTCATATTGTATCATGAATCCTAAGTCATAGGTTACTTTCAAAATGATAAAGTCGCACTCTGTGACTGGTTTATCACATTTGAAAATGGCATAAATCCCTTTGACTCCTCAAAGGACAGATATTCAATAAGTATGAAATACTATTACATGGCAATCTCTTTGTTACTGCTTGAAGCCTCACCACGTATTAAGTGGACATCTTCATTTAGCTCTTCATTATGACTTCTAGATTATTTCTTTGAGAGGTTAAAACTAATTCAGCTTCTATCAGTGGATATGAGTCGTCACAATTGCCTCTGCCCAAGGACACTCATGTAAATCAAATGTTAATTTCATCTCTGGAAGGTGCCATTAAAACAGCAATAAGCTGTCTGCCCACATTTTAGCTTTCTGAAGACAACATGCATTTAAATACTCTGTTTTATATCCTTGGCCTTCTGCTCACTAGAGAAATTTCTATTCAGGAACACTTTTACTGCCAATGTCTGTCCATCTTCTTCCTCTCCAAAGTAATATCCAGTATCGGGAAGGCTTAATTGGTGCTGACTCACAGAGCAGTGGTTGGACATCTATATTCTAAATGCTAATAGATAGAATATTCTACTTAAAATTGGGTTTTACAGATACAGTTAATCTAAGATGGAGAATTCCCCTCTAAGGAGGGAAGGATTTTTGCATGTCAAAAAAGATGCTTGGAGTTTAGCCAAAGAGACAAATGATTATAAAACTATGTATTAGATTAAAATTGTGCTAAGTGCTATAATAAAAATTGTTATTCATGAGGAGACCTTTTCCAGGTATAGAGTTAGAAAGAAGCTTCCGAAAAAGGAACATTAACTTTTTAATAAGATTACTTAAATAGAGTGCACAATTCCAGTGCAAGGATGAAAAATCTCTAGAGTTATTTTCAATATCTCAGATCTTTCGGTTTCATGGAGACTTTTGATTGACAATATCCCTAAAATCACCGGGGGTGGGGGGTGCTTACGCCTGTAATCCTAGCACTCTGGGAGGCAGAGGTAAGTGGATTGCCTGAGCAAGCGTGAGACTCTGTCTCTTAAAAAAAAATCCAGGCATTGTGGCCAGTGCCTGTAGTCCCAGCTACATGGGAGGTTGAGACAAGAGAATCACTTGAGCCCAAGAGTTTGAGGCTGCTGTGAGCTATGATGCCATAGCTCTCTACCTAGGGTGACAAATTTAGACTCTGTGTTTAAAAAAAAGTGTGGTAAAGCATGCACTGGGTACCCAGAAACTGGAGAATTGTGGTCTAGTCATCTGTCGTCTTCATTCCTCATTGAAGAAAATTAATTCTTATTTGTGACATAATAACATTATCCAGAAAGTCTTCAGTACTTCATAAACAATGTCCAGCATTTAAACAAAATTACCAGGGATGATAAGAAACAGAAAGAAATAACTTAAAAAAAAATGGAAGTGGAGCAGAGTGGCTCATGCCTGCAATCCCAACAGTCTGGGAGGTAGAGGCACATGGATCTCCTGAGCTTAGGAGATCCAGACCAGCCTGAGCAAGAGCTGGACCCCAACTGGCTTCAGAGGCTGAGGCAACAGGATCTCTTGAGCCCAAGAGTTTGAGGTTGCTGTGATCTGTGACACCACAGCACTCTACTGAGGGTGACAGTCTCAAGAAATGAAAAAAAAAAAAAAGAAAAGAAAAAATATTAGAACATCCATAAGGAATGTAGATATGCACATTGTATAGTACTTGCATTGAAATAAAAGTGTTGAATAGATTCAAATATAAACATATATATGATGAAATAATATTTTCACAAGAGAATAAGGAGAATAATGTACCGTAATTCAGTGCTCAATATATGGCCTTCACAACATAATAAACACAGGAAAAGTGTTCAGTGTTTGGAACATAAGCTAGTAAAACTTACCCAGACTAGAGCAGGGACAGTCAAAAGACAGAAGCTACAGAAAAGAACAAAAAGGTGTAGGGTTCATGGACAAAAGTGTGCACACACACACAGAGACACACATATGTGCACACACGTACCCACGCACACATGCACATGTGCACACACTCACACATGCACGCACACACACGACACTCTAGGTAACTGCGGACAAAGGAGGAAGGAACCCAGGCTCATGAACGAGGGGCCTGAAGACTGAGGACCCAGAGGACAGCACAAAAGCAGCCAGAGAAAGAAGGCAAATTAGTTTTCAAAATGCCACAACAAAATTACAGAGGACTTTCACACAAAGTAAAGAATTAGGAAATGCAATATCTCTCTGAGTTCTGAAAGAAGACAACCACTAATCTAGGGTTCTGTGCTGCATAAAAATTGGGTTTAAAACCAAGGTAAGAGAGAAATACCTTCTGACAAGCAAAACCTGAGAGAGTGTGTCACAGACGGCAAGCCCCCAAAGTGAGTGCGGTAGGAAGAAGAAAGATGATCGCAGGGAGAAGCACGGAGATGCAGGAGGGACAAGCAGCTTCACACAGGATGGACGGAGGATTCATTAAACACTGAGGGGACAGAGCGACCAGATAGTAATAATATCTTGCCAAGTGTTAACTATATGTACGATGTAGTCTTACTTCCTGTAGAAAAGTAAACTGTAAAAAGTTCTAAGATTTTAGCCTATTTTTAGACATGATAAAAGTTTTTACCTACAGTAGATGCTAATATGTTACACAAGTAAGTTCTTGGTTAGCTGCTGAAAGGCTAACAAAACATCACTAAAATATAACAGCTGAAAAAATATGAAAAAAGTACTATACTAAGCCCAATGAAACTAAAATATGAGAAATTAGAAAAAATAACAAGTGGAATAAACAAAGTGTATAGGAAACGGTAGAAGTAAAATCAGTAATTGCAAAAATGAAGAATGCACTAAATATGCCAGTAAGAAGACAAATGTCGTTAGTCCTCTAAAAATTACCTTCAAAAGCTTAACTAGGAGATTTGGAACGTTTGCTAATAAAAGGAAAGAAAAGATATGAATTCAAAAATTAGATAAATAAAAGGTGGTATAATCACACTACATAAAACAAATGACATTAGATAATAAGAGTTATAATCGACAACATGATCTCGTATCTAGAAAGCCCAGAGCCTCTACCGAGAGACGAGTGGAGCTGATGATCAATTCAGCAAAGTCTCATGTTACAAAATCAATGTGCACAAATCTTCTCTACACCAGTAACAGTCAAGCTGAGAATCAAATCGAAACTCAATACCATTTGTCATCAGTACAAACAAACAAACAAACAAAAAATACCTCGGAGTATACCGGACCAAGGAGGTGAAAGGTCCCTGCCAGCAGCACCGCTAACTATGGAGGAAAGACACTGCAGATGGCGGGAAGGAATGGAAAACATGTCACACTCACAGAGTGGGAGAGTCAACATCGGGAAACACCCACACTGCCAAAGTGACTTACAGGTTCGGTGCAACCCCATCAAAATACCAACGTCATATTTCACAGATCCAGAAAAAATAAATTTACACCTCATTTGGAACCAGAAAATGGGAGGACGGACTGAGAAGGTATTAAGTATTATATATTCTTTTATGGCATTTTGCCCTGTGGGTCTGCAGAGACGCGAGCTAGCAGCCGGGAGAGCACTTGTGCTGTGTGTACGTGTTAATGGACGAGATCTCGCAAAGTGGAATATTAGTGTTTAAACCAAAGAAAAGAGTGAACGTAGGGAGAGACCCAGATAGGCACTTGTTGGTGGAAGATAAAGTAGATATCCTCTGATCACTTTCCTTTTCTGAGAGAATTATCAGTCATAAATATCACTGGAGAGGATCCAGGAGAATGGGATGTTAAAAGTTGTTTTTGTTTTTTTTTTGAGACGGAGCCTCAAGCTGTCCCCCTGGGTAGAGTGCCATGGCATCACAGCTCACAGCAACCTCCTCCAACTCCTGGGCTCAAGCGAGTCTCCTGCCTCTGCCTCCCAAGTAGCTGGGACCACAGGCGTCCGCCACAACGCCTGGTCATTTTTTTGGTTGCAGCCATCATTGTTGTTTGGTGGGCCGGGCTGGGGATTCGAACCTGTCACCTTAGGTGTACATGGCACCTTAGCTGATTGAGCCACAGGTGCCGAGCCTTAAAAGTTTAACTGTTAACAGAAGAAATGCACAAAGTAAATGGCTGGCTTGCTCTGATCATTAGCCTGAGAATTTACTAGTGTCCCTGTGGATACAGTTGTCCCCTGGAGCTCCCTCCCCTGAGAGACTGCTGTGGGATCTTTACATCAGCGTCTATTAACTATTGGTTTTAAAGGTTAGACGCAAACTCAACCATTCTGTCCCAATGTCTGGTATAACAACGAGCCCAGAGAAATCACTCAAGATGCACTCTCAGAAAATATTTATAGAATGAGTGAACCTATTTGTTCAGGTTTATTTATGTTTGGCTGAATATTTCACAAATGTTTTTGTTGTGAATGACTGCATTTCATTTTTCTAATGAGGAATTTAATAATTGTGTTTTTTTCTTCCTTGAATGATAATGTGAAGATCTTTCCTGTCTTATTACCTGACATGAGTCTGTTATTTATATATTTATCTTTATTTCAAAATATCACAGGTGTACAAATGTTTTTGGTTACATGGATCCCTTTGTAATTCTGCAGTCGTGACTTTGTAGGTGAGACCATCACCCGGAGCATGTGCACTGTGCCTGGGGGGTTGGTTTTCACCCCTTCCCTTTCCTTGTTTATTTCCAGAGTATTTCACTCCCCCCTGTGCAGACCTGGGGTGATTGTTTAGTTACAATTTAATAGTGAGTACACGTGGTGTTTATTTTTCTATTCCTTAGACATCTCCAGTTCCATTGAAACTGTTGCAAAGGTATTAATTCATTCTTTTTTATAGCTGAGATGCTCTCCATAGCATGCCTATACATTTTGTTAAGCCGCTCACATATTTATTGGCAGTTGGGCTAATTCCACATCTTCGCCATTGAGACTTGTGCTAAAATAGACATTCAAGTACAAGTGCCTTTGTGATAAAGTGACTTTTTCCCCCCCCTTTGGGTAAATACCCTGTTACAGAATTGCTGAATCAAACAATAAGTCTAGAGCAAGTTTCTTTGAGTCATCGCCATATTTTTTTTTTTTTTTTGCAGTCCACCAACAGTGTCCAAGCATTCCTTTTTCTCTGCTTCCATGCCAGTATCTGTTGTTTGGGGTCTTTTTAATAAAAGCTATTTTAACTAGAGTAACACGATATCTCATTGTGGTTTTAATTTGCATTTTTCTGTTTAGTGGCATTAAGCATCAGGCATTTTCTCGTATGTTCGTTGGCCATTTGTCTATCTTCTTTCAGTCTTTAAGTATGTTCATCTTAATGTACACAGTATGTAAGTATGTTTAAGGTTGAATGACGTTAGGCGGACACTTTTTTTCATAAACCTCCCCCATCTCCTATTTCATTACATCAGTCCAATTGATTCATTTCTGTCACCTGTGTAACTGTTGCAGGTAATGGAGTTTCAAGTTCTTGATACAATTTAATACTTTCAGTTCAGATGATATTTATATTTGAATTAACTAAACAGGATATCTGATACATAGTGGAAACAAAATAAATATTGGTTGTGAATAATATCCATTTGACTTTCCTTTCTTTCAAATAAAGAAAGTTCTGACAGAATATATCACTGCTTGATTTCCAGATGCGTGGATATGTGTCTGTACTCTAAAATAAATCTTATACCATGTTGTGTAAGGCTTAAAGATTTGATTTTTAAAATTTTTTAAAATATAACTTTTTAATATATGAGGATATAACCCTCAGTTAAAGATTTTAACATATTAAAGGCTCCTTAGAGATAATCTATTAGCTCCTGTTTGCTTCTAATAAGAACATTTTTCAATCTCTTGAATTTACTTAAAATTCTATAATCTGTCTGGAAAAATTTGCATTTTTAGCATCTATTGTGTTTAGGTTTTTCAAATCTATTTTACCCTTTTTGGATATAACCAGATTCTATCTTGCTGATTTCCTCTTTGTGCATAAAAGACCACATGTGCAAGATGATTTGAAGAGAATAAAAAGCAGCTGGTCTATATAATTCAATATATATTGCTATATAATAATATCTTCTGCTTGGCTTATCCCACTATTAGGTTAATTTTTGTAACCCCATCCAAACCATATTTCATAAAATACCATTTGACCTACTTTTAAGGTAATAGGAAGTAAAAGGTGAAAAGGAATACAGGAGAAAGCATTAGATTTTAACTTGACTTCATTCAACATTTTTAAAGCAATGCTTTCAACACAGGTGCATTTTATATTGTTGAATAATTATGTTTCCAACCTAGCTTTTCAATATAAAACCAGAGGTTGCTTTTTAATGTCATAAAATTATTCTTTAATTGATTGACAGAAAAATGAATAAAATGATTTAAACCAATATGAACTTTTATGAAATTCCATTAATCGTTGCAATAACTTTGAAATAAAATAAAATTATTCATCCAGTAAGCAATGAATTTATACGTAGCATCACCAGAAGTTCACAGGTGTTAAATTAGCCACAAAGGAACTCTTGGGAGGAATCCAGACTTAATAGGAAAGGACAGGAATGATGTTTTAAAAGAACATGAAGCTGAATGTCTGGCGTGTAGCTATGATTCAGTCCACAATAATGTGTCACTATTGCGCTGCTATTTTTGTAGATAGGAATTATATTTTTGCCTCTAGCCTCTGTTCTCTTTCTTTCTCAAAGAAAGGTGAATTTTAGAACTGAACTATTTTTTTTTCTCTTTATGAAAACCAAACTATTTTTAGACCTCAGATACTTCTATCATTAAACGCAAGTGACAAAGCATATTTTGAAAGGGAGCATGACTTATAAAATGGTTTTCACACTGTGAGTATGTGAGCATTTTTTTAATTCCAAAAAAATATAACAATCCGGTCTCAAAAACCTCTTTAAGTGGCCGCCTGCCAAGCTTCAGCACGCAGCCCCTTGGAGTCCCCTGACAGCCAGGACTTGCTGTCTGCCATATATACAGAGGCTCTTGGCAAGAGTCTCCCAATTTATGGGGCTTAGGGAACCATAGCCCTGGGCTCTGTTGCAGCCGTAGTTGAGCATCTGCCATTCGGAAAGCCCAGAGTTTCCACTGGCAACGGTGTGTCCTGCTAGGCCGGCACTGCGGACTGTGGGGGAGCCAGAAGGCTCCCAGAGGCTGCGGGCACAGATTCCAGCTGCCAGGCTGATGAGCTGGCTGCCAGCATCAAGCAATTAATGTTAGGTGGCTGCCGTGATATCTTACAAAATCTTTAAGACTACCTGCATTTGAAGCACCTTTGTGCCATCAAGTAACATTTATGTGACCCTGGGTCATTTTTAGCCAGAAGAACTCCAGAGTAATCAAAGTACTCAAGTTTAAGGTTGAAGATTTGCCAATCTTACAAGAGAGCACACCTGAATATTAGTACTACATTATTACTAAAACCTTAGTTACCACTTCCAAACATGAACCAAAAGCCCCACACTGTAAAATGTTCTACGTAGATCACATTTTGTATTTTATTTTTGGAGACAGAGTCTCACTATGTTACTCTCTATAGAGTACTGTGGCATCACAGCTCACAGCAAACTCAAACTCTTGAGCTTAAGTGATTCTCTTGCCTCAGCCTCCCATGTAGCTGGGACTACAGGTGCCCACCACCAACTACTGGCTATTTTTCTGTTGCAGTTGTCACTGTTGTTTAGCTGACCTGGGCTGTTTAGAACCTGTCAGACTTGGCGTATGTGGCTGGTGCCGTAACCACTGTGCTGTGGGCACTGGGACACACAATGTGTATTCTCCACAACACTCTCTGTACATAGTAAAAGAAACACAGTTTGATGCTAAGATAGCATTGAGTCATTTGCTCAGCTCATCTGAGGCTTGTAAGCGAGAGAGCTGGGTTCAAGTCCAGGTTTTCCCACCCGACGCCTTTGCACCACACTGTTTTTCTAGTGCTTTAGCATTTTCATTTTGACTTTCAGGCACATGAAAGCACAAAGACTTAGACTTGTGAGACTTTCTGGGTGATGCCTGTGGCTCAAGGAGTAGGGCGCTGGCCCCCTATACCAGAGGTGGTGGGTTCAAACCTGGCCCCAGCCAAAGAAAGCAAAAATACTTTCTGTATTGTCTGCTGTTCTGAAGTCATGGGTCTAGGATTTTATTTAGGGACCAGAAGTACAATAAAAATTAATTCTGATTAAACCATCAATAAAGTTTTTGTTCAATTTTTTGAGACAGAGTCTCGCCCTGCCTCCCGAGTATGAATGCAGTGGCATCCTCATAGTTCACTGTAACCTCAAACTTCTGGGCTCAAACAGGCCTCCTGTCTCGCCTACTGAGCTGGAACTATAGGCATACACACACACATCTAATTTTTATTTTCTTTATTTTCTATTATTATCATTTGTTTATTATTACTATTATTATTATTATTTTTTTTTTTTTGCAGTTTTTGGTCAGGGCTGGGGTTTGAACCTACCACTTCCAGTGTATGGGGCCAGTGCCCTACTCCTTGAGCCACAGGTGCCACCCTATTTTTATTTTTTTCGAGGGAGGTCTCACCATTTTTCTCAAGCTAGTCTCAAGTCCTGGCTTCATGCAATCCTCCCACCTCCGCATCCCAAGGTGCTAGGATTATAGGTGAGTGCCACTGTGTCCAATTTCAGAAACTTTTTTAACGCTGATAATGTCAGGTTTCTTTCACTCAGGATTGTTTTCTTTTAACTGTTTCACTGACGTTCTTCTTAATTGTCAACAAGCTCCCCAATGTCTCAGTATCACAATACATATCAGAATTAGGCCTTTGGAAAATCTATTACTAAAAAATTATATAGAATCATCAAATTACAATTAAATATAGCTAACCAGTAGTTCTAAAATAGACACCAAAAAATCATCTGGGGTAAAATTTACATTTTCATACTAATATTTGCCCCTAAAATATTTACCATTGAAAAATGTTTGCTATATGAATCAGGGGACTAGACCATGAATATGGGTCCTGGTGCAGCCATGAATACATTTGGCAAATATTTTCATTTGAAACACCTGCATCTGTGCCATCAAGTAACATTTATGTGACCCCAGGTGGACTGCCATACGTGTTAAGATAAGCACAGAACTGAGAAGCTCTCTCGTAACAGAAACACACAAGCAGACTCATAAGCAGTATTTACTGTTTTCTGCTCCAGAATAATTAATGAAGAGAAGATATTTTCAAGAAATTTTATTTTTTTTGGAAGAATTGATTTATAAAATTATGACAGCGTGCATTCTCTTTTTGAAATATGGTAAAATAATCTTTATTACATTACATGTAACGCAAATGCACAAAGAACAAACATGAATAAGGGGTGAGGTGATGCGATTCAAGATAATTTAAAAATGATTAAAAATATAGAAAAACTGAAAACTTCCTGAAAAGTGAATCAATGGTTCTGCTTTTCCATCCAACGCAACCTCAAAACTAATGTTTCAGCCTCGTCTTCCAAATTAGAAAGTCAAAAAGAAATACCTGACTTTTCAATATTTCAGAGGTTAGTGATAATGATAGGTTTAACAGGAGACTTATCTAAAATTACTAGTCACTGTATTTAAAATGAATCTAATATCACATATTATCCAAGATTCTTTATAATTTGTCTTGTATGATTTGGACTTTTCATGACAGACATTCCCTTTAACTAATCCAGCTCACTTGTTCTCTCTTTTCAAATTGAATCTATGACTAAAAGGTACCTTTAAAATAGTCTCAATGGGGTGTAACTAGCCTGGAGATTCTGATTTCTACTGATAGTAAAATGGTTTCACTAAGTAAGACCTGGGTTCTTTGGAGGTGTTAAGTTGCCATGATATTATTAACAAGTATAAGGCCACATCGGTGTGGGGGAGATGCCTGTGGAGGCAAAGCAGCTGTGACCCTGTATCACACACTCTGGCTTCATGGGGACAGTGAGAATTCTACTTACGTTTGTCCTGAGTCATTACCTAGGAGCCTGCTGCCATCAGCACTTGCAAAACCACATGCTTGTGTCAGGGATCTGCGGCCCCAGACGGTTATGACGTGTCTGTGGTGGCAGGAGCTCTACTCACTCCCTGGTCTGTCACGGGCCTGGCACCGCAGCACTGTGATCACTGGCACTGCGTTCATCCTGCCTTGTATCTGCCACAGTAATGTGTGTTCTCCACAGTGGGCAGACTGGAGAAGGGATTAGCACCCTCTTAATCATAACGTGTCTGAGGGTCAGATAGTCTGATTTCCCTGTTAGGATCAGCAATCTGAGCTGGAGGGAAGATGAAGGTAACATTAGCATTAGCATGCCTGTGCATAATCAAAGCTCAGTTCCTGAGAAAAGATTTTTTAATTCAAATTGATACTTAGTACCCCCTTAGCAACTGAGAAAAGAAGACATCAAAATATCAAAAGAGAAAGATTACATTCACTGTTCTTATGTTCACCTGTAAGGACGATGAAAAGTAGGGCTTTCTCCCCTTGAGGGAAGGGAAGGGTGTGGCAGGTATGAGGGGGGAGGGGAGGGGAGAGAGAGACAGAGAGCAAAAGAGAGAGAGGGAGGGAGAGGGAGAGAGAGAGAGGGAGAGAGAAAGAGAAAGGGAGGGGGAGAGAGAGAGAGGGAGAGAGAGAAAGAGGGCAGGGGAGAGAGAGAAAGAGGGAGGAGAGAGACACACACACACACAGAGAGAATGTAGAAAAAGCTAATGGCATTCTAGGCCCCCTGAATATATTTTCTACAGTGTATTTGTTTGAGACAGAGTCTCACTTTTTTACCCCCTTGGTAGACTGCCATGGCATCACAGCTCACAGCAACCTCTAACTCTTGGGCTCAACAGATTCTCTTGCCTCAGCTCAAGAGTAGATGGGACTACAGGCACCCACCACAATGCCTGGCTATTTTTAGAGGAGGGATCTCTCTCTGGCTCAGGCTGATCTCAAACCTGTGACCTCGGCCTCCCAGAGTGCTGGGATCACATGCATGAGCCCCCAGACCGGCCTTCCACAGTGTATTCAAGAATTATGCAGCTTAATATGTTTCTTTTTTTTTTTTGGAGAGTCGTGTATCATTATAAATACTTTATCAAGTAGGCAGTTACTACATAACAAGAAGATGTTTGAATCCAAGTACTTATGATTTTATTAATAGCCAGTATCATTGAGTTCATACTAAAATGACTTTGGTTTTAATTTTCTTGTCTGTTACATGAGTAAGTAGAATTATAAACTCTCCATAAGCCCCTTTCCAAGGCCAGTATTTTCAGAGGCACCGTAATAGTAGTTGAGATTATTTAAGTGGAAGCCGCATGGCTAATATGTTCTGATTTTACTGTCTTTTTGTATCAAATGCTTTGAGATGTCTAAATTTTCCAGAAGAGTCAACCTTGTAAACAATTTTACACTAGTAAGCCAGACCTATATGAATTACGGCTGAAATGGTGAGACTATCAATTGGGTGATTATGCTCAGAATCAATGACAGAGTTTTAGAGCAAGACTATAATTCAAAACGTAACGTAATGGCTTCTTACGATTATGGAAAACGGGAACAATGATACACTTCGACACAAATAAGGAGACATATTTGGTATGCACGGTCCAGAAATGCAGGTTCAGATAGAATAGTTTCCTTGGGATTTCTAAGATGATGTAAAGAAGTTGTAATGAGGGTGAACATTTCAGTGACCAGTGGGCTCTGCTCTTACAACGGGATTAATGAAGGAGTCATTGTTCTCCCTAAGCCCCTTGCTGGTTATAGGACTAGTGAGCCTTAAATATCTTCAATGATTACATGAATGCCTAGCGTAGGATGGGAGGTAGAGCAGGGGACGTGCCAAAGCATTTGTTTCTCCTTTTTGTTTACATTTCACAGATTATGATGTTAGACCCAAACGGGGTCCTATTAGGGTCGCCGCCCCAGAGAAAGACACCACGCGTAGGTCGATGCAAAAGCAAGAGGCTGGTTTATTGCTGGCGCGCCAGGGTCCCTCAGCCGCTCTGGGTAGAGGAACCAACAGCTGCTGTTACAAGCTGATTTTTAAAGGAAAAAACCGCAGGGAGTGGTGGTCTGGAATGTGGTCTGGAGGGAAGTCGTTTATTGTGACGTGACAGTTGAAGGGTCCCAGGAAGGGTCCCAGACGTGCTGTGTAGCAAAAATTTTAGTTGAGCAA
>CAUYQV010103418.1:0-26298 GCA_963574575.1 Galagoides demidoff | reverse complement strand
CTGGTGGGATCACACCTATGGTTCATCCTATAAGGGTACATGTGACTCTCTCTAAATGTAGAATATAAATGTCTTAACATAATAACTAAGAAAATGACATGAAGACTATGTTAACCAGTTGGATGAAAGTATTTCAAATTGTATATAGAAACAACACACTGTATTCCATGATAGTATTAATGTACACAGCTATGATTTAATAAAAAAAAAAGAAAGAAAGAAACTTGGGCTTTCTGAATATTCAACAGGAAAAGGTTTTTCTATTCAAAACAAGAAAGTCTGCTGTCTTAGAAATGTATGGAGTAGAAAATTTTAAGAAGGAATTAATCTACAGAGCCAAATATAGCAAAGAAGTAACTCAGAAATATATGGCTTGAAAATATGCATTCCTTTAGACAGTTAAGTCATTAGTGACTTCAGAAAGTGACATTGTAATAGAATGGTTAAAGAAGTAATCAGATTATAGAGGGCTGATGAGGGAATTTGCACATTTGTAAAAAAAATGCAAAAGATTAGATAGATCAAGGAAAGGTGTATCTCAGCATCACAGTGGCAGGGATATTTTATAGGAGAAGGGAAATAACTAGTGCAGAGAGCGAGGAAGAGAGAAATAAAGATATAGGAAAGAAGGGGATTACAAACGGAAGATTATTCTGGACGTAGACTATGAAAGTGAAGATGGCTGTCTGATCCTTTTGCATAAAACACCTAATTTCCTGGAAGAAAAGGAAAAATGGTAATATGAACATAGTTATAAATCCATTGGTAGATAAGAAAGCAAGAAATTGTTGGTATTTACCAGTTGAGTCTGATGAGATTGGGATTTAAGTGTGTGCTTAAGAAGCCTGAGAAAAATGCTGATAACTGGATAGGCACTGAGGGACATAATGTTAAGTTTTCTATTAACAAGGATTATCTTCAAAGAAAGACAAAGACAGTGACATTTAATAAACAAACAAACCGGCCAGGTGTGGTGGTTCACACCTGTAATTCTGGGAGGCCAAGTGGAGTGAATAGCCTGAGCTCAGGAGAGGTAGACCTGTCTCTATTAAAAATAGAAAAATTAGCCGGTAGGTGGTGGTAGGCCAGCGGTCCCAATTATTTGGGACGCTACAGGAAGAGGACCCTTGCCCCAGGAGTTTGAGGCTGCTGTGAAGTATGATGCCAGGGCACTCTATCCAAGATGACAGAGTGAGAAAAATAAATAACTAAGTAAACAGACAATACACCAATATTAGATCTACTTTTCCCCTCCCGTGCTTCAAAAAAGACTCAGATTCACTGAACAGCAGTAGGATACAGACTATTTTTGCCCATGTAACTTAACTACTGTGAAAAATTATCAAGAGTTGAGCATACACGATTGGACGATTCCATGTAGTTTTAGGATACAGTTTTTGCACACAGACCTACAGTGCAAATTTTATGGACTCGAATCGGGGCTTACAGCTAATAAATTTCATGCTGAACTTGCAGCCACTTCGAGGGAGGCGGTTTTCTAGTTTTTACATCTACAGCGGCAGCCTGGGTTTTCCGGGACACGACGCACCACCCAGACAGCAGGGACTCCCTCATCTTTCTGTCCCCGGCTCCGCCCAAGAGCGAGTCAGCAGAGCCTCCCGCAGTTGCTCTCGCCTCACCGCGTGGGGACACCACCCGCGCGAGCTCGGCTTCCGAAAAGCGTGGCTGGTGGGTACAGAGGGTGGAGGGGAGGACGGGACGGACCGACGGCCAGGAGCAGCGTCCCGCCGGGCGAGGGACCCTACACCGAGGCCCTCAGCTCCGGGATGGCCGCCCCGCGCCGCCCACTCAGGAATCCCGTCCCCTCCCGCTCGTCCCCGCTGGCCGCGCCGCTGCCGGATCTTGAATTTCAACACAAAGGGAATCCTCGGCCGCAGGAAGTGCATCACTGGAAAGGGGGCCCAGGGGCGGGGAGAGGGGGATGCCTCCTCTCTTTCTCTCCACCTCCGCCTTCCCGGAGCTTCGGGCAGCAGTGACGAAATCCGCGGGGTCTCCCGATGCCCCCTGAACCGGGAGAATTCAAACAAGGACCCCCCCCCCCCCAAGCCACCAACGCAGAGGGGGACGAGCCCTCCCGCCTCCCGCCACGCCCGAGTCCCAGTGGCCGGGATCGGAGCTGCCCTCGCTGCGGCTCAGACACCTGTTTGCTTTTCCCCTCCTCTCCTTCCGGGTGCGACAGCACCTGGGTTTACGTTTGTTTTTCTACCCACGGGCTCTCAGCTTTCCTTCCACACCTCCCTCAGCTTCAGGGTTTTCTGCAAAGTCCGGGCTCTGGATGACTCCCTCCACCGCCTCACGGGGCTGCGCCCGCCGCGGAGAGTGGCGAGGGAGTCCCCTCCAAGCCCGGGAGAAGGGCGGGGAGAGACCACTTTCGTTTTCTCAGACACCATCAATTCCTGACAGTCTGCCAGGCTTTCTTCTTGGCGGTGACAGTCTTAGGGGGAACCTCGCTGTTGGGCTGGGGGGAGAGGACGGAGGATAGGAAACTTGTTTTGCAGCTATTTTTACAAGGTACTCATACTGCTTTTACTTAAATAGTATTTTGAAAATTAATAAAAATAGCAAACTTTTCTAGAAATGCTTTATTCACTTTTTACAAGACAGCGGGAAACCATCCATTGTCCACTTAGAAGGTTATAATCTAGTTTTGGATGGCCAATGGCAATCTGGACAGGAGGACCCAAGCACCCCTGTTTGGAATCCAGGGAGGAAAAGTGGAAAACCCACGCACTTTGGGTCGGTTTCCCAGGGCTAGATGACCCTGTGACTGGGGAGGAGGCCGGCCAACTTAATTCGAGGCTGCCCTGCTCTTGTAGAGCGCACTTGCGCGGGCAGGTGCACCGGAAGGGGGCCACCTCCCCCCGGGGTTCCTGGCTGCCACTGCTCCCTTGGACACCACTGGGGGGCCTCCCCCCTCCCAAGTTCTAGGCAGAGGCCGGCTACCTGCCCCGACCTGTCTCCTCCCCTTCTCCAATACCACACCCACGGGACTCTAGTCTCCTCGGGAGCGGGACGGAGCGGGAACAAAGGGGTCTTTGTTCACTGGCTCTTGGGGGGGTGGGTGGGAGTCGCGCTCTCTCGCGTTTCCCGGAGCCCCTTGGAGACCGGGAGGCTCAACGCCACCGCACCTCGCCCAGCTCTCAGCGCCGTCCTCGGCGACCCCGGAGACAGGTCAGGGCGCGGCGCCCCAGGCCACCGCGGACTCTCTCCGGCCGGGCGAGGTGGGGGCGAGGCACCCTACGACAGCGCCTGGCGGGCACTGTCACTGGAGGGACGGGGCGTGGGTGGTGGGCTCGGTAGCTGGAGGAGGTGGAGGGGGCGGGCGGGAGCCTGCGCCGGGCTGAGCCTGTGCCGGGCGGGCGCGGAGAGCGCTCTCGGGGCTGCTCTGGCCACGGCAGCGCCGGCTGGAACTCGGTGCGTCTCTCTTTCCATCCTCCCCCTTCCCTTGATCGGCCCCATCACCACCCCAGGCCCCCCTTCCCTTCCGTCAGCAGTTCCCCTTCTCCTTTCTCGGCACTTTCCTCTCGAGCCATCCTTCTGGACAAACTTTGATGGAGAATCTCACACCACGCTGGAAAAATGCCGGTTATGAAAGGATTACTGGCGCCGCAGAACACCTTCCTGGACACCATCGCTACCCGTTTTGACGGAACACGTAAGTCTCACACTTGGATGAGTTGTACGTTTTTTTCTGAGAAAATTTTTTCTCATAAGCATTACTTTTGTCCCCACCTCACTTTGTTCACCAGCAGGGTGAATTGCCTTCTGGTCTTGCCAAGATGTCTTTTGTGTGGAGAAATTTTTTCTTCCAGGGTCTGGTGTGGTACGAACACTTTGAATTGGCATACATAGTAATTGGCTTTCTTGACTTACTGGGTTTGTAAGGGCTGGAAAACAGCCTGAAGAAAGACTGACGCCTGGGTTCCTTGTGGGATCTGCATTTTTTGTGTAACTTTAGGAAATAGCTTGCAATTTTATGAGGTGAAATGGGGATATTGGTGTACCCTGTTCTTCCCGAGTTTCTAGGCTCCCTAGATTTCATGGAGAGTTTGGAGTGTTCTTTCACAGAGCATCGTTCATGGGATGGGAGGGTCATGATTTCCCATCTGAGTTAAGAATTGTAACCTGGAACCGGGATTGCCAAGTGTAAGCTGTCTGTAGAATTTTAAGTGTTGCGAGTTTGATTCCTGCTTTTGAGCCGGGGTGGCATACATCTTCATTTTAGCTTAACCCTCAAGGGTCCTACTGCTCGGGAGAGGAGCTGTGCGTTATAAAAGCTGATACGAACATAAGAGAAAGTTTTGGCTTTTTTATGGACAAATGTTGGAAATTTAGCTCGTTTAAGCTACAGTGGGTGGAGGGGAGGGTGTTGTGTAGATATGCCTGAAGGCTGTTCGAAATTACGTGGAAGGTTCTCTCTTTCAGGACCATGGTCAGGTCCCTGCTCCTTTCTACGCTTTTCAAGCCTTTTGCTTGACCCTGTGGATCTTCCCTATGGGCTTTAGTCCTGAAATTAGGAATGTGTACTCCTACCCCAACGCTGGCTCTCAGTCGGTTCACTGTGAATACCCACACCACCCTTCTGGATTTTGCTGCCTCTGTGCCCCATCTTCCTTTTTTCTACTTCACAAGACCCACAGAAACTCATTTATCTTAAAAGCTAGTATTCAAGTATCACTGTTTTTACAGTGGCCATTTCTTGGAGCTGATATGAGAGAACTCTTGTAATTCCATTTCCACTCCAGTAGTATAGGTACACACTTTTATCCGGGTGAGAACCATCCTACTTCAATTACAGTTGGAGAAGTTTGCATGAAAAAGAAACGAATCACTTTGATTCTGTTCAATTTTGATTTTTGACATTCAGCCTAATTATGATATTTGGTGAGGATATTTGGTCACTTCTGTTGGCGTTCTTATCTTTAGGCTTAGCCTGTCTTTCTTCTTTTATATCTTAGATGTGTCAGACAGCATAAGTGAAGTGCAATGGTAATAGATATGTGCCTTCTTTAGATGATAAGAAGAAAAATACTCTAGAACAAGTTGAAGTCCCTGCCATTGCCACCACCTCCATAAACCACCCACTACATAAAATCACCACTGTTGTCTTTAACCATGCATGATTGTGGGGGCCACCATATATTACCTGAGGAAAGGGTCAGTTTCATGAGGATCTTTGTTCTTGAAATAGAACATCTCAAGCTAAAATGCTCTAAGCATGGATCCTGAATGCATCTATTGAAAACTAGGTAATTGGAAAATGGTTGCTGCTTATCTCATTGTCATTTAAAGTTGAATGGAGTGCAATATATATAGTGATCATCCCAGCACAGCCCTGGGAATTTACTACAGCAATGCATTTAGATATCAATTGCTAACGAGAGACACTTTAGGTGGTCAGTCTGAGGATATCTTGGCCACTTTCTGACTCTCACTATAACATAATAAGCAGAAGGACATGTAGGGAGAGATGGGTGTACTTGTGAATAGCTCTTTTTCTATTTTAACTACACACTGTCAAAAGATAGGTTACAAATTTGAGATCTTTATTTGAGAAGACCATCATCACTTATCCCTTAACCAGTGAGAATAATGAAAATTCTAAAACTCTGGTGGAGACCAGGCTTAGTGTATGTTACACAGGATCCGTGGGATTCCTGGAGGGAACCAATTTGCATGAAATCTGGCAATCAGTGAAACAAATTTCAAAGTGATCAGTACAGAAAGGGTGACTTTGGCAAGAGTTTGTTTCTAAAGCTTAATGAGCACTTCTCCCAAGAAACACCACTCAGTGAAAGAAGATTTTATTTTTTCATTTTCTTTTCTTTTTCTTTTTGAATTACAGGATGACTTGAGTAACCTGAAATGTTAAAGAAAATACCTTGAGTCAATTTTTAGCCACAAATTTTTGTATATCTAGAATAATGGGTATATTATTTCCCCAGCTAACTATTGATTTTATCTTATTATACTGTCTTTTCTTATTGATATCATTATTATCATTGAAATTCTGCTCTAGGATCATTCTTTTCTCTTTTTATTTGTTATAGCTTTAATTTGTATACTTTTGCTTGCAAAAGCAAAAAAGCTTATTCACTAAGCTGTAAAGTGAATAATGTTATTTTACTCAACATGTAATATAGAGTACCTCATGTAATATTAAACCTCATGTAATATGTTGAGTTAGTATATTTTCCACTTTCTTTGTAAGATATCTGTTACAGTCATGCCAGTTTTTTACTTTATTTTGTTTTTGACAGTTCTAATGAAAAAAATTAAGAAAGCATACTATAAACCTAGCCAACTATTTTGCTAACTTATCCAACATGTGTTATTATTATTAGCTTAATGGATTTGTTATCATAATGGAAAATAATAAAAACAGCTTAAGACATCACCTAAAAACTGTTCCAGAAATGAAATAAATACATGAAAATACAACCTTACTAATTTATCATCAAGATAGTATCACAGAGCAACATAACAGAAGTTAATACTATATTTTATTACCTGTGAACACTTTACTGCTTTACCTAATACAATATTTTTTCTCTTAATATTTAAGAAGTAAACTCTATTAGGATTGAAAGATAATTATATACCACTAAGTAAGGCTATTTTTCTAAGATGCAATATGATTGTAAGAGTTATTTAAAAATATAAATCTTCTAGTATCTTTTATGTAAAATTAATATATTTACTTTTGAAATATATTCTTCTGGTTTGTTTGTGTTTACTAATAACCTTTCAAATGTTGGCTGTGTATACTCCATTGAGGGAGGAATGACTCCAATTAATTTTTCTGAATTAGTACATATGGTAACACTTCTCTTGAACCTCTTCTCTAAGACAGCACACACACACACACACACACACACACACACACACACTCCTAACATCATGGCCTGTACATGATTACTCCTATAGAGTTGTTTTCTTTTTTTAATGCACTTAAGATACTTTAAAAAAATCTTTCGGTGTAAACTTTGGCTTTAAGTACATGAGTATTAATCTGGAAAAAATTAAAGCATGTTAGGAGAATACATTAGTACATATTTGAAAAAATAATTATAAATACAAATATTTGCCAGAGTACCCCTTGACAAAAGAAGATAAAAAGCTTTCAAAGGGAAGTATTCATTTTCAAACATAATGGTGCATTAGCCTACATTTTCCAGCCATATCAAAATTTGGCTAGAATACTTCTTTCCCTTTGAGGTTACAAAGACAAGATTTAATTTTTAAAGGAAGTTTGTAGCTCAGTAGACTCTATCAAGGAGATTCAAAAGTTTCAAAATAATGATGATTTAGAAAGTTATTAATATTTGCATATATTTTACTTTTTGCCTACTTTTTTATACAGCCCATTCAAAATAGTCTAAGAAAATTTGTTTAAAATTGAGACACTTCCTTTCAGAGGCAGTTCTCAATGTTTTTTCTTTTTTTTCTTTTCATCTTTAGACTTTAAAGAAGGTACATAGATCTCATAACATTAGAAGCACAAGGGCAAGGACAAGGTACCCACCACATCATTCTCTTGACTTTGTAGATGAATTCTGTGCTCTTCAAAGAACTTACCACAGGGGTTCTCATAACTTCCCCACAATGAACAAATTGTTTGACTTATGAAAATTGGACTTATGGCCAGGCATGGTGGCTCACTCCTGTAATCCTAGCACTTTAGGAGACTGAGGCTAGTGGATTGATTGCTTGAGCTCAGGAGTTGGAGACCAGTCTGAGCAAGAGCAAGACCTGTTTCTACTAAAAATAGAAAAACTAGCTGGGCATTGAGATGAGTGTCTATAGTATCAGCCACTTGAGAGGCTGAGGTAAGAGGATCACTTGAGCCTAAGAGTTTGGGGTCACTATGTACAATGATGCTACAGCACTCTACACAGGGTGACAGAATGAGACTCTGTCTCAAAAACAAATAAAAAAACAGATTTATGTTTTTTCCAGAAATGCCTTTATTTCAATGAAATGAAATATACAGTGAAATATACAGATAATTTTAAAAAGATATGCTGTATGTTGTATAGTCTTTTTTAAAAGTCATATTATTTTGTTTTGACATCATTATATACAGTAAAATGGATATCTAATATGTTAAGAATAGAAATTATGCCTATAATATATTGTTTCTAGGCTCTAGCATTTAGTATTACCTTCAGACCAAAGGCTAGGGCAATGGGACCTCTTCTGGCCAATGAGATTCGCAAAGAATACAAAACCTTTCAGAAGGCTTGTATCCAGGGTACCAAATTACTGTACAGTTTCTGAGATATCCTAGACTCAACAGCTTCTGGGAGGAGCACAGTCTCTCTGAAGAAACATAGACTTTATTCATTCATTCAGTCATTTCTCCAATAATGTTTAATGAACACTGATTACATATAAAACCATCCTTCTAGGATCTTTGGGATAAATCAGCTCACCTTTTTCTCAAGTGGGGCAATAAAACATATGCACAAGTTACCATAGTATAGATTGAAAGTGGATAAGAATAATTCAGAAGGATCAGACAAAGGGCTGTGCACTTTGGGATGAGGAAGGAATAATTCCTCTGAGGGGATGATGGGGGAGGTTTTCATATAATAAAAAGCTTTGGGTTGAGAATGATGGCCTCCTATAAGATGGGGCAAAATCAATATTCTCTTCAGTTTGCCAATGTGTGTACTTGTCATCAAGGCTAAGAAGAGCCATCAGGGAGAATAACTGGTATTTTAGAGGATGTTGGGGTCGAGTCAGGGGCAAGGGGACAAGGGAAAGGAGTTAAGCCAGACATGGAAAGTCTTCAAAGCCAGAGTGCTTTGTCATAATAAGCTATGGGAGGAGATAGATCCATATCTTGGTAAAGAACAGGGTGAGAGCTATGCCTGGTTTAATGACTCTTAAAATGTTCAACCTTCCCATGTTCTATAGTCTGAAGCATAATACAAAAGAAGTGTCAACCTTGAGATTTAAGATGTTTCTTCTTACTGTCTCTTCTAATAATGCTTTTATACTTACTTGGACAAGGATCTCACGAAATGCATGGCAACCCAACTGTTCCTTTCCTTAGGAATAACTACTTCTCCTAGGGAGTTATCATTCTCTTAGGGAAGGGGTAGACTGATTTCTCACCACAAAGCTAAATACTCTTCTCCTCCAGGGCTATTCACCCACTGTGTACTACTATAGAAATATGCCTATGGGTTGCTGTGAGCTGTGACACCATGGTACTCTACTGAGGGTGACAAAGTGAGACTGTCTCTAAAAAAAAAAAAAGAAAGAAAGAAAGAAAAGAAAAGAAATATGCCTGTGGTGAAGAAAAGGAATTGAGAGCTTGCTAGAATTCAGTCCCAGTGAAGCTGATTGGAGAAATGCCAACAGTAAAAGGCACAGAATTGCAACCGCTGCAGAGATAGTAGGCTTCACCCTGGCGATGTGTATTTGCTGATATCATCTAAACACCAAGTTTTAAATCCATTTTGGTTTAGCAGAGCCTACAAACAAAAAAGATGAAACTTCAACTTTACCTACGGCATAGTCCATATTTAGCAACTGGAGCACTTGAAGAGCTTTCTCAGTAATTTTAACAGTCAAATTCAGTCCTTGGCTTATAAATTCGTTTGGAAGATCTATTTTGCTTTCTTTTAAACTCATTAATACAACTATCAATCTCACTAAACCCTTCAAATTTCTCTTGTCCCCAAATGAACTAATAATCTCCTCTAGCCTATGAAACCTATTAGTCTTCCTATGTTTCCAGTCCCCCTTATTGGCATTACTACCCACTCAATTCTCCAAGCAAGAAATCTGAGTTGGCCTTGACTGCCCACACATCTAATTGGTTATCAATATTCTTACACTGTATTGCAGAAATGCCCTAAGTTAGCCCCTCATTTCCCTCTTCATTGCTTCTGTTTTAACTGGGATTCTTCTTTTCATACCACCACAATTGCAATCTTCTTTTAACTAGACCCGAGTGGCTATCAATCCCTTTTTCCTGGCACACCCCTTCTGTTCCCCTTGTTCCCAAAGTGATTTCCATTAAAAACAATATGACCATTTATCCTGTAACATGCCAGCCTAAAGCCATCCATTGACTCTCTACTACCTCTTGGTAGTAAAACCCTTAACATCAGCTGACCTTCAAGGTTATTCGCCAGAATCTCTTCTAAATCCTACCTCTCAGGCTGCAGACCTCTTCATCCTGAATTCCCAGCTCATTCATACCTCTGAGACTCATGTTTCATTTGAAGAAGATGCTTTTTGTTTTTCGAGACCCATATTGACGGTGTCATGCTATCAAACTCCTCCTTTGAGACTCCAAGTAAGGTTAGCTATCATCTGCTCTCTACCTTCCCTAATCAGCTCTCAGATATGCTGTAGCTGTATGTATTTAACACTCCATAATGAACTTCCTGAGGCCCTGTGTCGTTATTCAGTTCTTATTCCTGTTGTTTAGACTTGAAGTTGGAACGTCTTTGCTCAATAAATATTTCCTTGAGTAAACGATGTTCAAGTTCCTTGAAGGCCAGGGCTGTATTTTAATCAACTTTATTTCCCTTCATTGGTAACTGACGTCCCATTGATTCAGTATTGGGTGTGTAATGTACACTTAGTTGTGTAATGTAATTCTAGACCACCTTATTTTCATGAGGTTGAGCCACTAATTTCCTTTATTAAACTCTGGCGATAATAGTGACTACCATCTTGAGCATCTCTATATACATGCTATGTCCTGTGGCAATGCTACCACAACCCATCAACCTGGCAAAGTGGTCAGGTTTTTAAGTCAAAAATGACCAAACTCAATCTCACAATTCTACTATGTCACACTAGCCTGTGATTTTCCTACTCTAGCTTGTGATTTTTCTACTGTATCATATTACCGCTAAAATGTGTTTGTATAGTAAGTGTGAATAGACTAGGGAAGTCTGTGATACCATTTCTTGCTTCTGACTCTTCAAAACAGAGTTCTTCTTAAAGATTTTTAGTCATTTCTAGTTTATGTGCTGTTTATTTTTCTTTTGATACATTATTCTTTAAGTACACTTGTCATTTAAAGAATATTTTAAAATTGGAATTTAAGACTTACATCTGTAACTAATAAATGTATTTACTGTGCAAAGCAGTTTTGCTCTTCAAAGAAAATCTACTGTCCATCTTTTTAAAAAAAGAAATCCATTTTCTTTGAGATTTTGGTGCATAGAATTTGCTGACTTTAGTATTTCCTTGTGATTTTTTTTCTCCTGGGAGGCCAATCTCCCTGTGAAGATATTCTAATTTTCATAGATATTATAATGATATGATTCTGGATTTTTACCTTGTTAAGGTCTTGTACAGGAAATTCTTCCACCTATTTTGAGTCTGCTTTCATTGGAAGAAATATATTCTCCAGTATCCGGTACCACTGACATTTTTAACAGAAATCATTTACTTTTTCTCTACGATGAATTTACCGGGAGAAATAAAAATACCTAGCTTTCCAACACTTAAATTTAATCTACAATTTTTTTTTTTTTTTTAGGTTTTCATTTTTATTCTTTAGGTTTTCTTTTTGTTTTATCAACTCTTTTGGTCAAATATCTTTATTGTATTTGCCATTCTAAATGAGTTTCTTTTTCTAGTTATTGAACGAGAGGGAACTGAGACCAGAGCACTTAGCAGTTCTATCATGTTTTATTTCTTTTTCTGGAAAAAAGGATACACATAAGTTCAGATGTTATCAAAATGTCAAATGCCCAGTTTGACAAGAAGTAGATTGTCCTTACCTGCAGTATTCTGGCTATTCTTTCAATGGAGATATCAATGTAGAAGCTAAAGTTGGGCATACTTTTAACACCTGGGTAAATGTTTCTTTTGTGATTCTGTGAATTATGAAGGAGAATAAGGGTACTGGGACTGAGGCAATGAAAAAGAACTTTTATTGTGCTAATTTGGTACAACTTCAGTTAAGATACATCTGTCATTTAAAAACAGGCCTCCCACTCTCTCCCAGTGAAGATGTGGTATCAAGTTTTAGGATACATGATTAATAAAAATCTTCAGCTCTTGTCTATCTGCACAGTGCACATATATTGTATATGGATTCTAATAAGTCAAAAGTTGTAAAATTATTTGGAGGATATTAATAATGGCTAAAAATTTGTATAGCATTTCAATATATTCTTTTTTATACTATCGCTTAAATTGTTTTTATACCAATAGATGAAAAGTGGCTTCTGATAATTTTAATGTACCTTTGTAAACTATAAAAGAAGTTCAACAGTATTTAATATATTTAACAGCTACTTAAAATTTTTTTCAGCATACTTGTTCACATTTTGTTGTCCTTTTATTAACTGAATTGCTATTCTCTTTTGTGACATCCTTGACTTCTTTACATGGTAAAAAAAATGAATCTTGTCTTGGTACTGTGAATTGTTTATGCTTTTCTCAGTTTCCATTTGTCTTTTGCTTTTATTACATGAAGTCATCAATATTCTGTTGTGATTCCGAGGCTTTGTGCCATACTTAGAGATGGATTACTATTCTAAGATTATTTTAAAAATATATCCTGTGTGTTCTACTATAATTTCATTTTGTATATTCAATTTGTTCTCTTCATCAATAACTTATGTAATTTAATCTATTGAGTGTGATATAGAGATCAAAGTTATTTTTTTTCATATTCCTATCCAATTTTCCTAACAACAATATTCAAAAATTCATATTCTCAATGCTGACTTAAAATTTCTTGGAGTAAACATTTTAAATAAATGACATAATTGGTTTTTTTTTTTTTTTTTTTTTAGAGACAGAGTCTCACTTTATCCACCTTGGTAGAGTGCCGTGGCATCACATAATTGTTTTTTAGAAATCTAATTTATTATAGTCTATATTTCTATATGCTAATTTGAAATATCTAATTTATCATATTCTGTATTTCCTTATGTAATTCTTTCTAGTTCTTGACTTTCTATGCTGTTACATTCATTCATCTTTTTCTTTATTTGTTAGTACCACAATTTTAATTGTAGGAGTTTTATGTTATGTCTTAAAACTCTCAGTCCACTATTTTTTCTATGGAATTTTAATTGGCTAATTGTACTTACGTGGAAGTCTATATGAACTTAAGCATCAGCTTGTCTAGTAGAATCTCATACTATATTTAATAGACTCTCCTACAGGAAATTTTACATTTTCATGATGTTGAAAATCCATATCTAAAAAATGTGCTGGGTATTCCTATTGTTTACTTCTTTTCAGAGGGCACTTCATAAAACTTGCATATTTCCTGTTTATTTTATTCTTAATACATTTTCATCATTATAAGTGTTAGATAAAACAGAATATTTTCTTCCACTGTTTTTTTTTTTGATTCCGTCATGTTTGTTTATTTGAAGGCTATTAACTCCTATAAGTTTTTTCTTTTTTTTGACCAGCAGTTTACTGACTTTCTTTTATTTTTTGTAATAATTTCCAGTTGGTTTCTTGGCATTTTCAGGTAAGAATTACTATTTGTCTCAAACAATAAAAACTGTGCCTTCTTATTTCCTGTTTTCACCACTCTTATTTTTCCCCTTTATTTTTCTTTTTAACTAATTACTTTGCTATTTTAAGGCCAATATTAAAAATAGTGCCCATAAAGAAAATCCTTCTTGATCTTAACTTTAACTGGAATTATTTTATTATTTTTCTAGTAAGTGTTCTCCAGCTTTTAGTTTAAGAGGTAAATATTTTATTATATATTTCTACTTTATTATGAGACTTTCTGATATTTCCATTTTGTCAAGCAATTTTATCAATTGTCTTTTCATCATCTATCTATCAAAGCCATTCTTTGTTTTATATTGAATCAATTAACATAATGAATTAAACAGATTTATAATATTGAACTTTCTTTGTGTTCTTTCAGAAGAAGTTACTTGGCCCTATTACTGAATATCCCCAAATATATAGGATTTTTACACTGATTATTTATAGATATAATAGGTATCATATGCTGTATATGTATATTGTGATTTATGTTCTCGTATTTATATGCATTATTGGTTTAGTAGGTAAAATCGCACATCTATGCTTGCGCTGGTTAGAAGGTAATCTCACTGGTTTCACATGTGTGCCAGATTTTTCATATTTTATTTATTTATTTTTGAAATTTTATGTATGCATTGATTGATTGATTGAGGCAGAGTCTCACTAAGTGCCTTGGGTTGAGTGTCATTGCATCCCAGCTCACAGCAACCTCAAACTCTCGGGCTGAAACCATCCTCTTGCCTCAGCCTTCTGAGTAGCTGGGACTACCAGCCACAATACCCAACTGGTTTTTTATTTTTAGTAGAGATGGGGTCTTGCTTTTTTGCTGAGGCTGGTCTGGAACTCCTGAACCCAGAGTGCTAGGATTATAGGCATAAGCCATCCCACCTGGCGATTTTTCATATTTTAATAATACTATTAATGGTTGCATTAAAATAGAACCAAGATGGGTTGATACATTTCCAGTCAGTTCTCATAGCTTATAACTTTGTCTAATAGTGTCTCAGATGCCTGTATAGTGAATATATTTCTTACTTTAACTTGTGTTTAAATCTGAGAGATGTTTAACACTAGCACATATTATTATCTCATGCTTTTTCGGACACAGATATCATCCCTATCTACCTATGTATCTATCTAGTCTGTTTTCCTAGACTAAACACCCCATGCACATTGTATACCAACCAATAATGTTATAGTCTGTGAAATGCATGAAGCTATGAGGCTCCAAGTTGTTAGTGGAGTCAATAGACATCATATTATGGGGAACTATGGCTTAGGTATATGTGAAATATAAGTAGAATGGATTTGTATTTTTTGTATTTAAGAAAAATTTTACAATAAACTCCTTTGGGATTAGTGACCTCAAAAAATGTCAAATATACTTAATGAAGTATTAAATTCTAATTTCTTAAGAAAGTTGATGTTGAGAAAATATTGATATTTATATCTGTCACGAATGCCCACCCTGGGCAGTATTGCTGACCACATTAAAATCAGAATACATAAATCTGCTGAATAAGTATTGGTACATTCTTAAAAAATTAATAACTGATTTAAGGGGATTATACCTGAAAATGATTATTTGTTACACATAAGGAAGGTTATCTTGGACATATTTCGTGGGACGTGACTTTTCATTTAGATCAAAGGACTGTTCTTCTGACTGCATTTTTTTATTCACTTTTGTAAGGTTTATAGTGTTATAATTTATATATAATCAGCATCACTCTTTGTAAGTGTACAGTTCAATGAATTTTGTAATGTGCATGCAGTTATATAACCAAGACCACAGTCAAGATTTACAACGGTGTCCTCACCCCCTAAGGTCAGTGCCTTCCCCCTACTTCCAGTAGCTGGCAACTACTAAGCTGTATTCTATCCCTATAGTTTTGCCTTGTTTAGAATATAATAGTAATGAAGTTATACAGGGCAATAGTTCCCCTTTATTTGCAGTTGTTCTTTCCATGGTTTGAGTTATGGACTTCCCAAAAATATTAAATGGAGCATTCTAAAAATAAATAATTCATAAATTTAAATTGCTTGCCATTTTAGGTAGCCCGACGAAATCTCATGCTGTTTCACTCTGACCTACCCAGGATTGAATCACCTTTTGCCCAGGTCTTCATGCTGCATGTGCTATCCATCCCTTAGTCCCGTAGTGGTCATCTGGATTATTAGGCCGACTGTCACCACAGCACTGTGACAGTTGCTTGTGTTCAAGTAACTCTTATTCTACTTAGTAATGGCCCCAAAGTGAAAAAGTTGTAATGCTATTTGGATACGTCAAAGAGAGGTTATGAAGTGCTTCCTTTACATGAAAAGGTAAAGGTGAAAGCTCTTGACATAAGAAGGAAAGAAGAAAAATCTTATGCTGAGCTTGCAGAGGTCTGGGGAAAGAACAAGTATTATATCTGTGAAATTTTGAGGGAGGAAAAAGAAATTTGTGCTAGTTTTCCTGTCAAATATCAAACTGCAACAGTTATGGTCACAGTACTTGATAAGTGCTTAGTTAAGATAGAAAAGGCAGTAAGCCCGAGAGTTTGAGGTTGCTGTGAGCTGTGACGCCACTGCACTCTACTAAGGGCAACATAGTGAGGCTCTGCCTCAAAAAAAAAAAAAAAGTAGAAAAGGTATTAAATTTGTGTATAGAAGATATGAACAGAAAGATGTTCCTATTCAGGGAACGAGGTTCTGTACTTTTCTCAATTTCTAGCACCCACCTGGGTCTTGGAACATTTCCCCTGCAGAAAAGGGGCCATTACTGTATGTAGCATTTTTTGGTCTAACTTCTTTCACTTAGGTAAATGATCTTGCAATTCATTCTTTTTTGAGGGAACCAATAGTTTGTTCTATTGTGTTGTTAAAAATTGTGTTTATTTTGGATCCCAAGTTTTCTTGTGTGTGTAGGAAAAAAATGAAGCAACAGTTGTTAATGTGTGTATTGTTATTAGCAGAAGAACTTAGGAAATATTAATGCCATCAGGGTTTCCAACAGAAAATCAGTTATTGTGACATGCTTGAGTCTTTGCATCTAATTCATGGATTTAAGTAAATGTTTTCAAAGTTTATTTTGTAGAAGATAAATTACATGTTACTGTAAATCATTACTGTAAAGTCAACTGAAAAGATCATTACAGGTAAATTTATTAGTGTTGTAGTGACAAGATGAATGTGAATTTTGGTAGAGTGCAGAGTCATGGTAAGGAAAATGGTAACTAAATTAGAAAATTGCATGAAGCATAAATATTCTTGGACTTGATGTAGTGCACTTGTAATTTATTTTTGTGCCCCCCCCCCAGTTATAGTCTATAAATCACTACAGCAGCTGTAGTGATCAAGATTACCAAATATTTTTATGTATGAAGAACTAATTACAGTAATTACACTACATGATTTATAATGTTAAATACAGAAAAATATTTGTCAAAGCAGTACATGGTTTCTCTTTTTACTGCCTGTCATCAGTCAGAATTTTGAAACGTCTGAGCCTTTGAATTAGTTCTCGTAGACACTCTTAAGTATATGCACTCAACAATGTTAACAGTCTTTTCTAAATGAGTCTTTTATATTTGCTTTTGATTTTATTTGAAATTACTTGACTATATTTAGTCAAGGTATTTAATAAACAATATACTGAAAACTTCAGGGTTTAAACATTTGAAGAAGAACAATTATTTTAAACAAAACTGGCAGAGAGAAAGATACCGAAATATAAACAAGGGAAAAATTAAACAGTGAAGACTCAACCGAGGTATTGAATGCTATTTTAAAATCTTTTATTTTCCTTTGGAAGATTTCACCTTGGAAAATATTTTGATGAATTTCTGTTTTACGTCCAGTCCTGATTTTTGCAGCAAATAAATTTGGAGCAAGATTAAAAAGAATCATACAGATGATTCTGGGGTAAAGTTTTGTATTATAAAAGTGTTGTTTGAAGGTCGTCACTCTGAGTGAGGCAAAATGAAAGGCAATATTTATATTGAAAATTGCACTTTCTAATATGAAAAATAGAATTAAGAATATTCTTAAGATAGCAAAACTGGTGGGGGGGGGAGTAGAACTGAGAATATCCTTTGTTTAGCATAATTTGCTATATCCCTACAAGTCATTTTAGTAATGATCAAGTGTTTTTTCAGTTAAATTTTGTGGTCAATAGTGATGAGCTCATTGAAGATGTCAACAATTTCTAATTTATTAACTATAAAAGCACCATTGAAGAAAATTGTAGATAATTTTATGAAAAGGTTAAAAATAATAATATTTCATGGAGACAAAAGACATAGTCTTTAGAATATTACCAGAAACTTGGCACAGGAGATAGATATGGCTAAATACATGCCTTAAATATGCAAAAATGTAATAAAATAATCATTGCACTTAGTTTATTATTTTATTTTCTGCTAACATAAAGATATATGTGTTATTTTGTAGAAAAATTTTTAATTTCTTTTTTTTCCCAAATTCTTATTTTTTTTATTGTTTGAGATTCATTGAGGGTACAAAGAATTAGGTTACACTGATTGCATTTGTTAGGGAAAGTCCCTCTTGTAATAGTGTCTCACTCCCAAGAGGTGTGCCTTACATCATGACCTCCCCCATCTCCCTCCCTTTTTCCCTCTCCCTGATCCTTCATTCCCCTACCCCCACCTTGTATTTGACCATCTACTGCCTTCATATTAGAATTGAGTACATTGGATTCTTGCTTCTCCATTCTTGTGATGTTTTACTAAGAAAAAAATCATCTTAACATAAGGACATTTGCACTAGACTATTTATCACTGCTCAATTTCTAATTGCCAAAACATTGAAACAACCTAAATGCCCACCAACCCAGGAATGGATTAACAAGCTGCAGTATAGGTATACCATGGAATACTATTCAGTCATTAAAAAAGGTGGAGACTTTACATCTTTTGTATTAACCTGGATTGAGTTGAAAAATTCAAATTTCAAAAAAATTTTGAAAAAAATAAATTTTATAGGTTCATCAATATGATGAAACCAGTTAGAAATAAAAAATAGATCTACTCATAGAAATGCAAATACATTATTTTATCCTTTACTACCTGCCCTCACTCCTCCCATGTTCACCCTATGTTGCACTCACTTGGTTTGAACTAGGCAGATTTTGTTGTCTGCTCCAAAGTTCCAAGGACAAATTTCCAAAAACTGGACTTTTTACATAATTTAATTTTAACATGGTCTTCTGAGGGAGGTTAATGAAATTGAGAAAAAATTACACCACATTTGAAACTGCTAATTGATCTTGAACAAGGGTTTGAACTTTACAAGTCTATGCCTCTGCATGCCGGAGACAGCAAACCAACCTTTCTTCCTCCTCCTCAGGCTGCTCAGCGTAAAGATAATGAAGTGAAAGCCTTTATGGTGATCCATTTCTACTTAATGAATAGCCAATTTTTATTTTCTCTTCTTTATGATTTTCTTATTAACATTTTCTTTTCTGTAGCTTACTTAATTGTAAGGATACGGTATATAATTCACATATAACATACAACATATGGGTTAATCATTTATAAGTAAGGTTTCTGGTTCACAGTAGGATACTAATAGTGAAGTTTTGCAGGAGTCAAAAGTGTCCATGGGAATTTTTGACTACACAGAGGGTCAATGTCCCTAACCCCTGCAGGGTAAACTGTAAATATTAAAATAAATGTTTAACAGTTTATTATAACCCTGTTTGAGATATCTTTAATTTAAACATGCTGGAAACCTTGACATGGAAATAACTTGGATTTCTATTGTTCTATGATTGTTCCTACGTGTGTTTATTATCCTTGCAAGAGTGCAGGGGACCCCGGGTAGGCCGAGTGTTTCTTCACAAACCTAATACAGAAGGCTGGGCTCTCACTCTCCTCTTATCGTTGCAGAACGCGTGCCCTACCTTTAATTTTACTCCGCTTTAACTTCAAAGGAGGAAAAGAAAAGAGAATTGACATTTAATAGGCAGTCATGAATTCAGTGCTATAGTATATTTTCGCCATCATTAAGCTCATTTAATGTCTGCAACACCGCAAGTTAGATGTTTTTATTCCTGACTTATGGAGAGGAAACTGAAGCTTAGAAAGCTTGAATAAATTGTCAGAAGTCACACATACTTCATAAGTAGTGAAACTTGTCATTATACACATAATGCTGACAATAACAGGCTGTGATTAGTAAAAGGCAAAAAATAGGATTTAAAATATAGAATGTTACATTTGTGATTGAGATCTTTATGGTCATTCTTATACTTGACTTTGCTATGAGACGCTAGCAAACTATTTTTATGCTTTTTAAGAAGCATTTGGGAAACTCAACTCATAATATTGTAAAGCAGCAATGTTTTGTAAACAATATTTAGTGGATTAGCCAGGAATTTACTTCCCTTGTTAGAATAAAATACCCTAAATGGATAAGGACCCACTGGAGATTTGAGAGCTGTGCCACAAGTCCAGAAGCTTGATAAATTCACAGTTAGTCTCTACAGGGTGACCATAAATTTCATGTGCAGTTTAAAATAATGTATGATTTTAAATTGCACACGAACTTCATGGCCACCCTGTACAACAATGCCACGCTAATTTGAATTTAAACATGCTTCTGGCCCATCAAGCGTTGCTCAGGGGAGGAAATTGAGGATGTGAGGGGTAGAATTATAAAGGGACACTTTTAAGGATGATGGATATGGTCACTGTTTTGACGGTGGTGATGATGTTCTGGGTGTATGCATCTGGTAAACCTATCTTTAGCAAATTTATATAAATTCTATATACATGAAATTAATGTATGTTACTTAGACTTCAACAAACCTGTTGAAATGATTTCTGGAAGAAATAGGAGAGTAGGATAGAGTTATAACTTCCGCACTGGAGTGACACAGATTCTGCTCATCTGATTCAGTTCATCCGATTCATCTTTTGACTTCCTGTTGAGCAGCCTTTTCTGGTATGTTGTTACTTGTGTGGATCCAAATTATCGAGTGTGTGAGACTGAAGTAAAAATCAACAGTGAAGATATCGGAATTAATAACACAAAATTATTATTTTGACAGTAAAATCAGATGAAAGTTAATAGTTGGGATTTTTTGGTCAATAAGACAGAGCTGCTTGCTGTGCTTGTTATCTACGGCTTATTATGGGTCGTACATCAATGGGTTGGCTGGGGATTCACCTAATCCAGGTTGGGCTTAGCAGGGTTGCTGTGGGATCTTGGCTGGACTCACTCATGCACTGTAGATAGTCTACAGGCTGTGCTCCTGTGTTGGCTTGGTGTGGGAAGGTTAGCTGGGGCATTTCTAGTCCAGATGTGTCTCCTGACATACTGGCCTGAGCATGCTCCTGTGGTAATGGAAGAGGTAGCAAAAAGCCAGCCTGTTATCACAAACGATTTTCAAGACTGCTGTGTCACGTGAGTTCATATCCCATTAATTGTACTAAATTTTAGGGACAGCCTAGGTCTGAGAATAATGCCCCTCCCACAGCGACAGGGGACTGAAAATTATACATCAAAGGAGAATCTGAATCAATAATAAAATTGATCCCCTTTGCCTTAGAATTTCGATCTTTGGAGAGAAAAATGTTTCAAAAATTAAAAATTCTTTAAACAACCATATCTCTTTGTAAAATGATATTTTCTTTTTTTTTCTTTTTTGCAGTTTTTGGCCAGGGCTGGGTTTGAACCCACCACCTCTGGTATATGGGGCCAGCGCCCTACTCCTTGGAGCCACAGGTTTCTGCCCTAAAATGACATTTTCTTATCTTGAAATGGTTTTTTTAATTTCCTCACCTGCAGTTAATATTTAATTTTTTTACATCAGAAGGCACCAAGTGATGGCAGTTAACATTTAAAATGAATACCATAGAGTGGAAGATTTATGATGTTACTAGTAAGTTATATAAAATTGCTTTAAAAAGAGACAGTCTTAACGTTTCAATAGGATGGAAAACTGCACATGCTGAAAAATGCACACGCTTGAATGATGCTTGGACAGCCAGCTGCTTCTGCAAGAACGTAAGCTAAAATGGAAGGTGGTCATCTCTATCCTGCTGACCAGTGGATGCCTTGCCCTGGCACATGGTTAAAACTTCAAATATATGTTGAATTTTCAAAACACACAAAAATTTTCCTGCCTCATGAAAAGTATTTATGATGTGAGGAATTGTTCTAGTTACACTGAACCAACTTTGTTAAATTACCTTGCAGCAGTGCTGTCCAGTAATGGACGTACCATGAGGCTTGAGGACAAAAACAAGAAAATGAATATGTTCTTTGAAAGTCAAATGTTCAATCAAGGATGGTGATGGGGGTAGCACGCAATCTTAAACTCCACACTGCAACAAAAAACAACCACAATCTCTGGTACCTTTAAAGCAAGTTTTATAGATTTAGGCCATAGACAGTTTTTTTCACTGTGTTTCTCTGACAAAGTCATCAATGTGAGTTATTTGGCACCAGGTGAAAAAAATCACTAATGGTTAGTGTACTATTGAAGCTCTGCTTAAAGCAACTCAGCTGGAGCTGGAACGTCAGCTGTAAATGACCAGAGCCACAAGAATCAGACGCCTGCCTTGACTAAATATTGTGACAGGTTAGTGTAATACTTCCACTTGTTTTCTGTTACAAATTTATTTGTTCCTCACAACAGAATAAGACAGGCATGGCAGAGGCTTTCGCCTCCTTCTACAGATTAGGAACTTGAATGTTAGTTGGTTTGAGGTTACTAAGAAGATGAGTGGCACAGACAAAACTGGGGACGTACGTCCTAACTGTCTGTGTGTTTAAATTATATGTACGGCTACCAGAAAGAGCTGGATGAGGGAACTGAAAAGATCGGCATAGCTGAAACCTCCTAGGTATTGAAGCAATGTTGCATCTGACATATGAATGGGCCATAGCTTATTCAAATGTTTCTTTTGTTAATCTAATAATTTGTAAGACTTTCTACTATTTAAATGTGAGTCAGTTTACAAATTGAAGATTTTGTCTTCAGCAGGAAAGATTATCTGTGGACTTTTCTTTTTGCAAAACCTAGGACCGAGGAATGTGATCCTACTGTTCCCTTTAAATTTAGATATTCCCGCTTTATTGTTTTTTTAGGGCTTTTTACAAGTCAGTAACTGCTTATTAATGAAAATATTTGAAGCGTGAGAGGTATAAAGGGAGTGTTAATCCAATTACTGTTCCCAAATTCTAGTATTTTTCTATTATATTTTTTATAGATTATTATAGGCTCACAAGCAGTTAGAAGAAATAATTCAGAGAGATCCCATATATCCTTCAACCAGTTTCTTCCAATGGTAACATCATCTTTAACTGTAGTACAATATCACAACCAGGAAAATTAACATTGGAACAATTCATCCACCTTACTCAAATCTCATCAGTTTTACATGTACACATTTGTGTGTGTGTGTATGTGTGTATTTAGGTCTATGCTATTTTACTATTCTATCACATGGGTAGATTTGAGGAGCAACCACCACAGTCAAGACTAGAATGATTCTTTCACAAGGATCCCCCATACTATCCTTTTATAGCCATTGCCAGGTCCTTCCTAAGTCTTAACAACCACTAATTTGTTCTCCATCTCTATAGTTTTGTCATTTCAAGAGCATTAGACAAATGCAATCCTACAATAAGTACTTTCTGAAATGGACTTTCTCAGTTGACATTATCCCCTTGAGATTCTTCCAGGTTGATACATGTATCTATTAATGTTTTTTTTTAATTGCCCAATAGTATTCTATCCATTTATTTTGAGCTCCAGTTTCCTCATGTATAAATTGTATGGAATAGGCTCCTAGGACTTAACAGCACTAAAGGGCTAAGACGGTTTCTTTGAACAAATGCTGAAGAACCCCACAGAAGCCACCAAACCTGGGTAAGCATACGCAGCTGTCAACTTTGGAAAGATGCATGTGCTGCCTTGGGGTGCTGGGATATCTCCCCAGTCACGTGACAATTATCTTCAGATAGGAAAGAGGACAAGAAACAGCTTTCAGGAAGTGTTCAAAGGATTAAAAGTTGTTTAAAGTGTTAAAGCTCATTAACAAGTTTCCTCAAAGATATGTGGAGCTACTGAATTCTCATTTCACAGATGAAACAAACAAAAAAAAGCACTTCAAGTATGATTATGAATTCAAAGGCTTATCTATTGAAGGCAAGATCTCAGAGTTGGCTTTTAAATTATCCTTCAGCATATACTTTAGAGGCCGCCACATACCTCTCTCTCCTTTACAGCTCTCCAAACCCCTCCCAACTAGGGCAACTCTGGGATCAGCTGTTTACATGTAGAGCTTTGCCTGGGCTTTCCTTTGAGGAATGAGTTCTGTGTCTAGTAGGAAACTTGAAAACATCTGATCCTTCCAACCTAAACATCATGTGATTGGAACCATTTTACTAACTGAGCACCCTCTGACCCAACAGCCTATTCAAACCTATTTTTATGGAGCCAGTTCTTTCCTTTTACTTGGATGAAATCAATATTAGTGAATAAAAAGGTCTTTTAGATTCCATAGTTCTCAAATGAAACTGAGGTGAGTTAATAAAGTTTCAGTCCAGTTTCCATCTTCCCTAGAAGTGGTAGCTTCTCTCCTCTAGCAGAGGTCCAGTTTGGGCTGGCCACCTGCAGCGGGAAGGTTGCCCACCTGGAGACTACACTGCTCTTTCCCCATTCATTAGGCTGCTTCAGGCTCTTCCAGGGTTGAGTTTGGAGGAAGGAGAGATCCAGAGCAGAAGAGTTGTTAGGTACTTAATAATTAACTATTGTAAGCTGTCCCTGGCATTTTGAAACAAAGCTTGTGTGCTGTTGGGCATTTTCTTGGTTTCATAAGACTTTCTCCTACACACACACAGCATGTGAGAGGATTTATCCTTTACTGTTCCTTTTCCTGGTGTGATCTTATTTCTAGCTTCTGACTTTTTCCATATAACCAAGATATGCAGTGTTACTCTTGATTCTAATAAAGGGATCCCTTCACCCCCACCATAGTCCCTCTTGATAAGAACTTAGACATCCCTAACCTGGTTCTTTTGTGAGCATGGTTTACAAGAAATCAATAGTGAACTCTTCCACGTTTTTTTGAGGCCATATTTTATGACAATTTCTCTTCACTCCACCATCACTGCAGCTGGCCAGCCATGGTCTCTCACTCTTCAAATTGTTTTCCCCTGAGTTTCCACAGAACATTCTTTAACTATGTTATTGAAGACCCATTTTCTGGGCTTGAGGTCAGAGCCGACCCCTGTCTTCCTCTTAGAAATTTCACCCTAAATCTCCCAACCCCACCCTCCTATACCATCTATGTGAACAAAGGGTTAAGAGTGTGGACAACTGATTTTTGTTTACCTCATTTCAAAATCCTGTGTGAAGTCTTTTCTATTCCTTTGGAATATAGAGACATTGCCATCTAGGATTATTATTTTAGGAACTTAATAGAATTGAGGACTAACAAAGATACATTTTATTATCCTGTTTTACAACAAAATTATCTACCATATAAGTGTCTCTCCATAAATGTATATTGATTTGTAAATTATTATTAAAGTAAATTTATTTGTAAAGTGAATTTATTTATTTTACCTACAGCTAAGGTAAATCTTTTGGAGCTTATCAAGGCTCAGTCAATATTATCCTGATGACTGAGAGATTTTATAGACTATTATTTTCTTGTCAAATAACTAAACCATTACTTTTATCATCTATGATATGATGCACAATGTTTTGTTATAAAAACATGCATATTATCTCATTTATTTTTCACAAGTACTCATCTGGGGGGGGGGGAATGACGTAATTTTCACATCTGAGATCCATGGATGCAATCCATATCCCATGTGTTCTAGCCTTAGAGCCTATATTCTTCTTTTATTATCATTTTATATTAATAGTTTATCCTATCAAATTTTTAACATATTTAAAGAAATGGCCTCATAATCATTTTGTAAATATGACTATGGAGGAAAAACATTCTTGTAAATTTCTTGCTTTATTCTTAACCTCCCATTTCTTTTTTCTCTTCTTAACATTTCTCCAGACTCTATGTCCAACACACACACTCACATACAACTATTCAGAATTTATTGTTATTTCAGTTAAATGTTAATTGATCTGAAAGTGCATTACCGCATACAATGTAATAGTATTTGAGCATAATGAATTTGGATCATTTTTCAGGATCAGACAGTTAGAAGGGAAGATACTTTGGGAACATTGTGAACCTGTTGGTTTTCTCCTTACATAGGCTTAAGGATGTTCAAATTCAATGATCAGCCTTTCTTCAGCAAGTGTACAAGTTCTTGGGGGCACATATCTTAAGTAAAGATAATATCTTTGGCCACAAGGTGTCTTTCTTATTCTTACTTGTTCTAATTTCTTCATTTATTCTTTTATAAATTATGTATATTTTTGCAAGTCATATGAATAATCTCCTTTCCTTTTTTTTTTCTTTTATTGAATGGTAACTATGTACATTAATGCACTTCTGGGGTACAGTGTGGTGTTTTCACACACAATCCGAAACACTTCAATCAAAGTGTTAATCAAACTGGTTAACATAGCCTTCATGTCATTTTCTTAGTTATTGTGTTAAAACATTCATATTCTACTCTTGGAAAGATTCACTTGTACCCTTGTAAGATAAACCACAGAAGTGATCCCTCCAATCCCCCTTCCTCCACCCATTCTCCCCTCCCCTCTCCTACCCCCCTCCCCGTTTTCTTAGGCTGTTATTAGGTTATAGCTTTCATATAAAAGGTATAAATTAATTT
>CAUYQV010103417.1:0-17814 GCA_963574575.1 Galagoides demidoff | reverse complement strand
TTGGAGAGACAAGGCAAGTTCATAGATGCTAATCCAGCTATAGCTTAGGGCTTTCCTAGTATAGTGTGTGAAAAACTTATGGTAATAGTACATTATATAAAAAATGAATATACTGTAACAGTAAGAAACACAAAATACTTTATGTAGTATCCTACAGAAATATAGTTTTTAAATATAATTTCCATCTAGTATAGTTCCAGGTTAGTCAAAAATTTGGCATGTGTAAGTAAGTACATTCATAGTAAAAGACCAGGGCAGTGGAGTAGGGCACCGGCCCCATATGCTGGAGGTGGTGGGTTCAAATCCAGCCCCGGCCAAAAACTGCAAAAAAAAAAGGAAAAAAATAGTAAAAGACCAGAAATATATGAAACAATACATTAATAATGGTCATGTCTTCTGTGTACTAGCAGACACATTTTTATTATCTATTTTGCATTTTCTTAAATTATTTGTATTTTATGTTGAAAACCATTTTACAGAATATATTATTCTGTAATATTTTACAGAACCTATAGACGATATAGGTTTTAACATAATATTTTTATAAGAAATAGAAAAATTTCCTATTGCATATAGAACAACATATAAACAATATAGAATCTAATAAAATTAAAATTAAATGTCTCCTATGTGGATTCCGAGATAAGGGGAGAGCCAGGTGGGGAGTGTCGTTTGCACGTCTCTTCCTTATGCTCTGTGCTGTGTCCACCTTCTCGCTTTGTCTCTTTCTTTTCTCTGCATTCTCTCACAAACGCAAGTATCTGAAAAGCTCAGCATCCGTTATCTTCTTTGTCTCCAAGACAACGAGACGAGATTCAATGGAGCTGATTCCCTGCTGAAGTCCTAGGTACACTGGCATGTGACCAAGGTGCACAGAGCACCATCTGGATGGGACCAGGGCCTCTCTGTGGACGCACACCTGTTAGTTATCCCTGAATCAAGGACCCAGACCTGATAAATGTATAATACAAACAGCCACCTGGACGCATCACTCTGCCCAAGCCCAGCTGTGCTGTCACTCCGAGTGTTTTATTCTCTTGCATCCCGGCGTCCAATGGCTCTTTCTTTCTGAAGTCAGCTTTTGAGTTTAATTCGCTCACTTATGATCACCTTTGGAGAACCGCAGAGATGGCACGGGCACTTTCCAGAAACCCACAGCTTTGGGTGTATACAGGTCTCTCCTGGGCCCCACACTGTTCACCACTTTTCCATTTTTTCCCCCAAACAACACTTTTTCCAAGCCCTTTCCCCCATTCATTCTTAAGTCTTAGAATTTAAACTCTCAACTGTATTTACATATAAGTGAGGTCCTGGGCCTTTTGGTATTTGAAAAAGCTTTCAAGATTTTAACTGAACTCCTTGAAAGGTTCCTGGGTTGCTGCTCTGCCAGGAGGAGGTCTATTGTGAAGGATGGGAAGCCTGGATTCAATTTAGAACTAGCTGGTCTTCAATCTAGGCAGGACAAATCGGAGCCTTCCGAAGTCTGCCATTGCCCTCACTCATTATTTTCACATGCGAGGCCTTCGCTGATGGGCCCCACTTGCTTGGGCAACCCCATGTCTTGGGGTGACACTGAAACGCCCCTCTTCTCCTGACACCTTCACATTGCCAGGGTCCTTGCCCCTCCTCTCATCTTCTCCTGGGCCTAGAGACCCTCCCTCTGCTCTTTACCAACTGCCTTTTCCAAACTGATGGGATAAACTCAATTTTGCCTTCATCACAAAACTTCTTTTCATTGCCTTAAAATGATTTAGAACCAAGTGCACAATTCAGTCTCCAGAAACGTCTGGTTTGATGTTTTCTATGAGCTCTCAGAAGACAAGTATCAATGGTATATTATTATAGCTTTATTTTCGGTAAGATGAAGCTTATGATTTCTTTTGTGTGGCTTCTGTGTAAACAAAATTGTGCTTATGATGATCCTGGAGCATAATTAGTGCCTCTCATTCACTGTGGAAATCAGAAGTTACTTTCTGTCTGCTCCAAAATTCTTGCCTGGTCAGTCACAGGGTTAATAAGGCATTCTGGAGAGGGTTGTGGGAAGAATCAAATGAGGAAACCTATATAGAGTTTTGAGAATAATAGCAAAAAAAAGTTAATTCTTTTTCTTAACCAATGCTCATCTGAGTTAGCTTCATGGGATGTGGGAGTGCCCACACCTGCTCATGCTCTTTGGCGTCCCCAAACACTGTACACTACTTGATGACAAGAGCCATATTCTCACAAGGCCAAACTATGTGTGGTGCATGGTAAGCCTCCAATATACTATAGATACAATACCATCAAATTAAACATGGAAATGAGTGAGGTGATAAATAGCCCAGTTACCCTGATTTGTAATAATCACACATTGTATACCTGTATCAAAATATCACAGGTACCCCATAAATATACACAACTATTATGTACTTACAATAATTAAACATTTAAAAGATGAGCTTTTCTATTGGTTAATGGCCTCACGCTTGCTTTTATGTGCACAGATAAAACCAATAAAGAACTTGAATGACAAAGCAAACTTGACTCTCCAGTGGACCCTTACAATTTGCCCCCCACTCCACTGTTCTTTTGGGATATGACGATGAGCTCGTCCCTTTAGACTTTGGGCTGCTTTATTTTTCTTTGGAAAGCAGGTCACAACAGGGTACATGTTGCAGACACATGATATTTCTTTTTTCTAATTTAGATGAAAGAACTATGAAATATTGGTATTTGTCTGTGCATACTGGGCTGTTCTTAGCAAAGACTTCTGATGCTGACTGCACCCCTGCCGGGACTCAGTATTTCACACTGGTGGGTGTTATTGCCGGCATTGTATTTTCATTATGTTTGTTCTTCTGTTCGATGTGCCAAACCACCATTAAATCACAGATACTAAACGCTGAATAAAATGAAACCCTTCTGAATCAGAAACGAGTCCTTTCGTGCTCTTTGTTGACTTGTTCCCCCCTATGCTGCATTTTCATCCACCTTCTGAATTTCCCGATTTCTCTGTTTATCCTTCCCTTCGACCCTGCCTTCGGCTCTGGACTCTTTAAAGAAGGCAGTGTTAGGGAACTCAGAGTCAAGAAAACTGGTTCTGGTCTCCGATTTGCTTTTAACTCACTTTGTCAATGGGGAATCTGTTTTCTTACCTACTCATAAACAACATGCACCACCAAGTCTCTAAAATGCTTGAGACCTTATCTCTAATTTGTGATTTGTATCTGGAGTTTTGTCTCCTTAACCCCCTATTCTGAAAAATAGATCCTTTCTTCACCCTCTCCTCCCTCATTTTAACCAGTGCTTTAGTTACGTCCCTTTCTTCCTTCTTTTCTACCCACGATTGTTTTGAAGACTAATAAAATTACCTGCCTTGACTATCCTAGAATAACCCTCATCTTTGTTAATTCTTTGGGCGCCCCTCCTCTTCCTCTGTACCATTCTCGTCTCTACCTTCTTTTCTGTTCCAAAGTCTTCTCTGACTCTTTCATTATGTTACACTCTTAAATTTAATACATTAGGACATTCTGTCACAAATGTATTCAACAAGTATCATATTGCTGAGGTTAGAAGAGCGTCTAGGGAATGCACTTCAGGTACGGCAAGTTGCACATGACCTTGGGGATGACACCTGAGCTGGAAGAGGAGGGAGGGTGCGTCCAGAATGCACAAAGGGAAATTCACGGAGGTATTCTTCTGTATCCATTAGTTTTATGACAAAGTATCTTTTGAGGTAAAATATTGTGGGCCATTTTCCAAAGTCTTCAAGGAGTAGGGAGGATCCTCCCCTCAGTCCCCTGTCCCTACCCAGTGTTGGCAGCAGAGGTAGCAGATGTGAGTGTGAAGAAGCTTCTATCTCAGTGGCTCTGTCAGCAAGTGGGGAATTGTATTGGTCCCCGGGCTGGTGGTGTCTCTCTCCACCTGAGATTCCAGTCCCTGTACTGTTGTGTCTCACCTGAACATGGAAACTTCCCGGAAGGTTATCAGGAAGGTGAATTAGGGTTACTACATCTGATGGCAACAGGTATGTGGGCGAGCAGGTGACATCACAGGCAAGGCTGGCGTCATGAGAATTCTGTCAAAGTTCTGCAGAATGTGACCAGGTGGTAAGATGAACCTCCTCTCTCCCTTAGGACAGACAATGCTGGCTCCTCTAAATGTGGCAAAGGAAACCCTGTAGAGACCCAAGTTCATCTGTGTTCTTACATGTACATCCAGTTCATGCTTAGTTTGGGGGTTGTGCCCCGAGCATCATGGGTACAATCATGCTAATAAGTTAATTAATTAGTTATAGAAATGAAAGACAGTGAAGGAGGGCCATAGTCTGGTGATGATGGTGTCCGATGAACACAAAATTATAATTCCAAAGTGTGAATGTGGGAACTTGATGTCTAAGGACATAAATAACCGAACGGGGTACCATTCTGCACCTGTAAGGCTGGAAAAAAGCCAAGGACTTGGTAGCTCACTTTTTTTTTTTGTTTGTTTGTTTTGTTTTTTGAGACAGAGCCTCAAGCTGTCACCTTGGGTAGAGTGCCATAGCATCACAGCTCACGCAACCTCCAATTTCTGGGCTCAAGTGATTCTCCTGCCCCTGCCTCCCAAGTAGCTGGGACTACAGCTGGCTATTGTTTGGTTGCAGCCGTCATTGTTGTTTGGCAGACCCAGGCTGGATTCAAACCCACCAGCTCAGGTGTATGTGACTGGTGCCCTAGCCGCTTGAGCCACAGGCGCCAAGCCGGTAACTGACTATTTTGACGTGGCTATAGGTGAACAGGTGCTCACATTGTAGTAATCCTTGAGATGTAAAATGGTGCCTCACCTGGGGTGGTGACTTTCCACATTCATTGTCCAGATCACAAAACCTGTGTACTCTGATACAGCAGCTCCGTGATTCAGTGACTATACCACCAGAAGTTTGAAATTTTTGTCTGTATTTATACACACACCGAAAACACAACATTTCACACACAATTACATTACAGATTGGAAACCGCCTAAGTGTGTACAGTGAGTCACTGGTTAAATCAACTGGATAAAATCATTCCATGGAATTTAAGGTAGCCATTCAAACTAAGGAAGCTCTTCATGCAGAGATAATGAAGATGTATTTTAAGTGAAAAGATTGTAATGCAAAATAGTATGTCTAGCGTGTGTCTATAACATACTATCATTTATTAAAAAGTGGGGGAAAAGGAAATATAGACATAGAAGGTACATATATGTACCCACAAAATAGCTCAGAAAAAATAAAGGTACAAAAGAAAATTGTCAGCATTGAATACCTTCCTACAGCCATCTCTTTTGAACGTTAAAACATGAGCCCTAGCAATTAAACAAGAATCAGAGCTAGTTCAGACAGAGAAATTGCATGGAATTCAGCTTTTCTTCTCTCTTCCCCCTCTTATATCTTTCCTTTCTTCATTTCCTCCCTATCACTTTTCTTGTTTTTCTTTTTCTTTTTTCTGTGCTTTCTCCTGAGGTCCCTTTCCCACACTCCTCCTTCCTCCATTTCTTCCTCCGTTTCCTCTCTTCATTTCTTCCCACCTGTTCTGAGTCATGAGTCATTGTCAGGGACTTGGGCAGCAAGGGAGGCCGTGAGGAGGCCCTGTGGTCAGAGCAGAGCGGAGGAGGGAGGGAGGAAAGGGGAGGGCAGCAGCCAGATGACGCGAAACCAGATAGAGCATGCTTTAGAGTTTGAATCTTTCTCTAATCATGATGGAGAGCCATTGGCATCTCTTTTATTCTGTTGACCATACAGGTTGGCTTCAATATTCAAATCTTATAGTCAAGCAGGTGAGTTAGGGTCAAAGATAGCTCAGTTGACCCGGACTAAAATAGTAAGAAAATGTGAGACTTCCTGGGGCTATTGTTAGAGAAAGTGGTGAGAAGGAAAGATAAACAAATAAAGGAAAGACAAATTAGAAAGTGACCTGAAGCTGGCAGTACATGAGGTGAAACAAACCACTGAAAAGGTTCTGGTGGTTGTATGACCCAAAGATAATTTTTTAGTAACAAGGATGATTTTCCTTTATCTTATAAACATTGTTTCTTCATCTTATTTAACATACAGTAAAGCCATCTGTATGCAGAGGCCACATGAAGAAGATTTTTTTAAAAAGGGTCATTTCTGGATTGGTGAACTATAGAACAGGTGACAGGCTGATCTATTAATGTTTCAAACTCCTTGGAATCAAGAGCGCTGAGTCATAGGTAACCATGGTAACATAAGCTCCAGAGAAGGTGCTGGAATTTATTCTTCTTTAAATCTTGAGCACCTATTTGGGTTATACCTGTTTACTTGTTTGTTTTATCGTTCAGATTGAGCTTTCTTATAGATCGTACCCACCACACAACATGGCCCAAGATCATAATTAACATTCCATAAATATTTGTGTAATAAATGTTGATGGGCAGATATCTGCCTCCCTGCTGAAATATGCACCTCTGTGCATCAATGTCCTTAAAAATACTTGTGCCACACAAAGTGTGAAGTGTGGAGTAGAACAATGTCTGACTCCTGGTCAATGAGTTAGTTGAACAGAATTTCTGTTCAGCAGAAAGAGGTACCAAAGCAAGACACAGGTGTCTGTTAACAATTCATTACCTCCCAGTTCTTAACCTACCCGTCATTGCTAGATCTATGAAAATAGAGTTGGCTCTGGCGAATCTTTCTCCTTTACTACCCGGCACAATGCTAAGCATTTTTAGTAGAGGGCACTGGGGCGAGATTGCAGGAAGAAGCAGTGTTCCCTTCTGCCTCTGGTTTGCTCACCTGGCAGGATCCTGTTATTCACTGGGCTCATCGTGCACCTGCTCCCGTGGCAGTGCCAGGTCCCCACTTCTGTGGCATTGGTGGCTGGGCTGACACTGGGCGCTGCAGTGCACAGAGGTCAAGTGTACCCAGTGATGGCAACTTCCTCCAGAGCCCCTCTTCCCTTGGGTTCATAGTTGGGTGCTTCCACTGAGAAACCTATGTGGCTTTTTCCAGGACCACACAGGGCAGAGTTCTAGCAAGCTTGGGAGAGTGGTTATCAGAAAGTTCCCTTGGCATGAAGCACAGAGATTCTAGATTCTCTGTTATCTAGTCAGTGATGGGCGTGTCTCCTCCCAAAGGTCTCAATCGCATCCTCATGAGGCCTCCTCTTTGAGCTCTCGATCTCAGACCTAGGAGGACTGGCTTCTCCTTACTTCGGTGATTCTTACATTCTTCAGACTTCACTTCTTGCCAATCTTTCTTTACTCCAATGCCTTCTTTAGAGTTGATGATTTTTCCTATTAAACTTACAATGTTCAAATTCTGTGCAGTCTCTCTCTCCTGATTGATTGGACCTTGCCTGTCTAGTAGGTCTGGAGGATGAAGAAGGACTCAGTGTTTACCATTCCACATATTTACTCTATAAATTTTTGTTGTTTTCCACACTTACCACCATACTCAACAAGGTTAAGACCTAGTAGGAATTAATATTAATTCACTGTATTTTATAATAGTTAAGGTATTCATGGATCAAATATCGGCAAATATATCAAAGTTGGTCAAAAATGTTAGGGATGTTAGGTGAAATGAAGTTAAATAGTTTGGCTTCTTGTTTTCTTTAACTATAAGATTTCCTTATAACTGATATCACAGTAAAGTGAAATATGAACCTCTAAAAGGTGAATGGTGTATTAATAATTGCCTAAATCTTTTTAACCATGCTCTTCTTATTGGGAGAACTTCTCACCAAACAGAGGCTCCCAGATGCATATTGAAGAACTGCCCTTTGGGTTGTGTGGCTCAGGAATTCTCAGTGTGTGAGACACGAATCAGGATCAGTATCACCTGGGAACAAGTTAGAACTGCAAATGCTACAGCCCATCGCACCCGACAGACTACAGACTCTGATTATGGGGTCTCATAATTGGTACTTTAATAACTGCTCTAGGTGATTTTCATGTGCACTAAAGTTTAATAAATGTTGATCCAGCCTAATACTATCTTTTTACAGGTGAATGTTGGAAAGAAGAGATAATTAGACTCTCACCTGAAGTCCCTGACAGGTGCCATGTTATCTTTTTATTTATTTTATTTTTTTATTAGAGCATATTCTTCTTAGTAAAGTATCTCAAGAATGGAAGAAAAAATACCCAGTGTACTCAGTACTATCATGAGACCAATATATAATCACCCACACTTTCATATGGATGATAAAACACAATTGTAGCCCAGAAAAAAGGAGAGAAGAGGATGGCAAGTGTGGATGGGTGGTGGGAGGGTAATGGGTGGACCCTCACCTAGGGTTCTGTGTTACCTTAAGCAACCATAATTAAGAAACATGATGTCATTCTTGTGTAATTAGCTCTTGACTCAGAACCACAGTTGTTCTATCCGCTATATAAGGCTCTGAGGCTTCTCACCTATGTGGGTTTCCTATGCTTGTTTCTCTGCCTCTTTGAGCTGAATGGGCATGTCACAGTTACCTTCAGGTCCTCGGTTTTTATTTGGTCTGTCCAAGTCCAGTGCAAACATCCTCAGCCTCAACCTCTTGCACTACAGTGAGGAAATGGAACCTTAAACAATTTCAGAGAGTGCCAGATTCAAACAACTTGCAAGTAACAAATGTTTTATGTTCAAATGAACTTGGTGCTTGGCTCCTCTCTGCCTAACCTTGGGTTGTGATTGCCTCTGAACCCTTTCCCTGTCAGTTCCTACCATTTCAAAGACGCAGAAGATGCATTTGAATCAAGAGAACGTGTTTTTATGGGTGGTAGAATGAATAAGCAAGCTCTGTAAATATGGAGTCGTGTCCGAGATGCAGTTAGCACTTTGTCCCTGAGACGCTCACACACAAGGGAACACCCATTTGGTGAAGAAGGGAAGAGAGGATTCACACTTGAGTGAGGTTTGGTCTTTGAAGTCATTCATTCTTAAGATTTTATAGTCTTATGATTCCATAACATGATGTTTGCTCTCTTACCAAAATAATCCAAAATTTTCCCATGGGAACAGAAGCATCTTTTGAACTAAAATAACATCCTTCTGGGATCTGGCTCTGCCCTCCTCCTTTCTCCACAACACCTTGTGTTTGGCCGGGTGCCTCTCCTTTTTATTTTCCATTTAGGTGGCATTTTCAAATATAGAAAACAATTTTGCAAACTCCCTGCCGTTTCTGCTTTGCTTGGGCTCCACAGCGGCCCAAATAATTTATGGAAAAACAGCACCTGTGTTTTCCTGGCGAATGGCTTTCATAGCATTGATGAATTTCAAATGAAGGGCATCTACCTCATTCAAGTTAAGTGGAAAGCAAGTTCTCTCTCCATTTCCAGAAATGGATTGTAGAATGTGCTGGAAAACTATTTTCTTGTCCCATAAAAACATTAGGCTAGATGTAAACATTTCATACCAGGGAGAGGAAGACACTAGGTTCAAACAATTTTATCGAACAAAGAAATCCTAAGGCTGGTGTTTTCTGAAAATTTCTCAAAATAGATTGATTCATTATTTCACTTATTCATGCAACAAAAGTTTGAGGTATAGTTATTCACTGCATAAATAAATATGAATTCACTAAATAAATATGAATTTACCACCTGACATATTAGGAATTATGTTAAGTCGTGGGTATATTTTATTGAGGGCAGGGGTCCCTGCATTTTTAATTCAACATGGAAGATGAAGCGCATGAGTTTAGCTCCACTTTCATCTAAAACAGTGGTTCTCAACCTGTGGGTCGTGACTCCTTTTTAACAATGAAAAGAACATTGCAGCGTTAGGAAGGTTGAGAACCACTGCTCTAAAATGAGGATTAGCCACCCATGGCCTGCGAATCTATTTTTGGTCAATAAAGTTTTACCAGAAAATGGCCACAACTGTGTTTCCAGATTGTTTAACGGGGCTCGGTTTATCTTCTCTGGGTTGCCTTTTGCATCATTTCTGTTACCGTGTCTTGGTGTTCACTTATCTTTTCTTCAACCTTTAATCTGCTGTGGGTCCCATTGTTTGATTTTTTTTTTCATTTCTACACATTGTCTTTTTTACCTCTAGGAGTAAGATTTGGATCCTTTAAACTCCCTTTCGTGTCTGTACTTAACTTTTTGAATGAGCAGAGAAGGACATTCCATCAATTACTACATTATTTATCTTAATATATTACTATATCAGGTACATACAGTAACAGATATATTACTATATATAACTGATTAGTAGCAGAAAATGATTTACTGACTGAGTGCCCTTCTCTGCTTGTTTAATGTGTGTGTTATTTCTGGGTCCGTTTAGACTCATTGGTCTTTTTTCCTCTGCATGGGTCGTATTTTCTTTCTTACATGCTTTGTAATTTTTAACTGGATGCCAGACATTGTGAATTTATCTTGTTAAGTGATAGATGTTTTTGCCATTCTGGAGTTCAACTATCTCAGGCCAGGCAATATAGCATCCAAGAGGACAGAGGATAGTATCTGGTGTCTAATTCTCACTTCCAGGAATAGTGTCTGTTCCGATTAACCAGGCTGGAAAAGTTTATAATCCTTGAAGTATTGGTAAGCAGCACAGAGCCTAGGCCTAACTTCTCCCCGCTACTGAGGCCGGACCTTTTCACGTACTCTGCCCAACATCTAGGTAACCCTGAGGTTTCTGCTCTGGCTGGTGAGAGCAGACACGGCCCCTGTGTTTGCAGGGGACACTATTCCATCTCGTTCTTTCAGGTGGCTCTTTCCCCAGACGCCAGTAGTTTCCTCACATGCATTTGCTTCTGGGTACTCGGCTGACTACAATGGGGTATCCTCCGTGTGTTTCTGGACAGCTCTCTCTGTGCTCCTCCTGTCTCACGAGCCATAGCTGTTTGTCTTCCCTGCACTCTCAGCTGTGCCCCCTGCTCAGAGTCCAGCACAGCTCTACCTGGCTTCTCCTGCCCTGTCCTGTGGCCTGCGAAGCAGCTGGGGCCATCGTGTGCTCACCTCATTTCTTTTGCATCTTTTAGGGATCCCTGTCTGTTACCAGCTCATGCCTAGTATTTTTAAAATCATGGCTTCATATATTTTGTCTTATTAAAACATGTATGTTTGTGTTACACAGGAAAGGAAATCCAGTCTCTGGTGCTCCGTCACAGAGGGGAGCAGCATGGGGATCTGGGACGGATGACTTAGTTTTATGTGGCGGGCGTGGCAGTTTCCGACCATGTATGTCAAATCTCCACAGTCGCTTCTAGCCGCAAGTAAGTTTATCTGCTTATCCCTGAGATTCATACAGATATTAGCATTTTCCGTGGACCATGGAGTAAAAAAGTTAGGGAAGAAATTTTCTCAGACATGGGGGTTCCAAAGATGGTTTTCAGGACAAGTAACAGGACCATACCTGGTTGTGTAAGGAATGCACTTTTAGTAGGATGAAAACAGGATTTGAGAGGAAAAGAATAATGAAGTTAGGAATAAAAATTAAAATGCTGGGCAGCACCTATAGCTCAAAGGAGTAGGACGCCGGCCCCATATACCAGAGGTGGGGGGGTTCAGACCCAGCCCAGGCCAAAAACTGCAAAAATAAATAAATAAATAAATAAAATTAAAATGCTTATGACATAACTGAGAGATCATTTTCTATTACTACTTAGATGATCAGAAATGTAAAAATCTTAGATTTTTTTATTTTTCCATTTTTTAAAGAGTTCAAGCTACATAATGTTTTGGCAATACCCCCAAATGAATAGCTGGTTTTATTTTGCACATCAAGAACAACAGCCAAAAATGGTTCATCTGGCTGGAGAAAAGCCTGTGAATGAGCAGCCCCAAGGAACACTTTCACCTGCTGGTCCTTGGAGAACCAGATTCTCTTCTTTATAAAATCCTCAACGATTGTGTAGAAACCTGGCAAATTCATTATCACCTCTAATAGAGCTTCTAATCAAACTGTTTTAGCAAAGCTGTGGAATTAAGAGAGTCACCCACGCACGATAACACCTGTTAAGTGTTTTCATACGTGGTGCACAGATATTTAAAGAAACTCTACACACCTGCTCTGTGACATGCTGTCCCACCTCAAATGCAGGCACCAGGCATTCTCTCTGGAAGAGACCTCTGAAACAAGAGACAGCTAGGGACGCAATGAGCACCATCTCTCTGACAATACTCAAAGAGATTCTGCATCAAGCTGCCATCTACAGCAAACAATGGCACTTGTTATTTATTTTAACTATAAATTTTGGTGTTTCTGAGAAACTGGGGCACATATGTAGAAACATACTTGAAAACATAATACCATTGTTTGCCTGGTGCCTGTTCCTTATAACTTAAAATGTGAGTCTGTATGATGAATGATCAGTCATCAATAAATTATTGAGTTCCTATTATGTACCTCACACTATACTCAGGCCTGGATAGAAAGGTGAGGGCATTGACTTTACAAGCTCAGGACATCTTGGAGAAGGAGGAGCAAGTACCCACAGCTGTACGTATAGGACAATGAGCTGAACATGGTGTGGCAGGGATTATAGAGTTTACAAGGTGGATGAATATCAGGTCCTCCTCTGGTTCCCGTTTCTCCATGGCAGGTTTCTTTGAACAGTCTGATGCTCATCAGGATGTCCCACCTCTCTTAGCAGAAGGTTGAGCACAATAGGTCTAGATTCACGAAGAGGACAGCAGCTGCTGATTCCACTGGGGGAGTTTGAAAGAATGGCCAACAAGCCCATGCTTTGAGCCTCTCACAATCCAGACCAAAGAGTCTCGTGGAACTGTGATTCCCTGTGATGAGGAGATGACACCCCGCCTTAATTTCTAGCAGCCCAGAAGACACCAAGACAATGGAAATGCAAGTCACCAGCAGTTTGGGAGGAAGGCCTTTTGAGACCCTCATGGTCCAAGAAAAAGAAACAATTCTGGTTCTGTTAGGGAAATACTTGCTCCCAAAGAAAGGGAGGGAAAACAAATGCTGAGGGAGCTTGTTTTTGTGAGATGGATCAGCCCTTGGGCATGACTAAGATTTATTGCTTTTCCTGGCTGTGTTTTCTTTTCTTTTCTTTCTTTTTTTGGGACAAAATGCAGAGGGAAAAGAGCAGATACTCTTGGCCTTCAGTGGACTGAAGTTAGCATGAGTTCTATTCCAATGCTGAGAAGCTCAAAATAACATTTATGGAGCATGTTTGTTATTCTATTTTTAGCATGTAGTGCTTCTGCGCGTTGATGTCTACATTTGTGTGAGCATGTGTGTGTATGTGCATGTACATGCATGTGTGTATGCGTGTACATGGGTGCATGTGAGTGCATGTGTGAGCATGTGTGCATATGTGTGCACGTCTGTGTATACGTATACCTCACATACACACAGAAAGAGTAAGAGTGAGGATTGTTACTTTTATAAATATACTCATATGTTTATACTTGCTGTGTGACATGGTTATATAATGAAAAAGTCATAGAATAGTTCTACAAATTTAGTATTTGTTCTGTTTAGTAAAAGAGAAAAATGAAATTGGTATGCAATTATAATAAAATAGTTAACTATTATGTGGATATTCTGCCTAAGATCCTTTCCTCTAAGCATTTTTTCACACACTAACTCATTTTGTCCTAAAAAGAAAGCTCGGAAGCAAACATGAACGTATGAAGTCAGTATTACTGTTAACATCATCCCCAATTTTAAAACCAAGAAATATAAATGTGGAGATATTAAAGAAGCCATTTGCATTCTACCAGATATTAAGTGGTGAGTCTGGGACTTGAACTCAGCACCCAGCTCCGGAACGCACACTTCCACCCATTCCGTGCCCTGCTAGAAGTGAGCCTTGCCTGGGGCATTAGTCTCCTGCTGCTGTTGTAACCATGCATCATAAACTTAATGGCTATAGCAACACAAATGTATTATGTCACCATTCTGGAGATCAGAAGTCTGAAATGATCCCCTGCTTTACAATCTAGTCAGGCGTCCTCAAACTATGGCCCATGGGCCACATGCAGATGGCCTAGGACATTTATCCGGCCTGCCGGGTGTTTTTGCCGCTGCTGCCTGTCCTGCTTAGCAGCTGACTCGTCCTGGGGTCCACAGTCTGAGGGACAGTGAACTGGCCTCTTGTTTAAAAAGTTTGAGGACCCTTGAAGATGTTGGCACTGCTGTATTTCTTTCTGGAGGTTCTAGAATACAATCCCCTTTCTTGTCTTTTCTGGATTCTGGAGACTGCCGGCCTTTCCATTTAAGAATGGCCAGTGGGGTCTTTCCCACACCACATCCCTATGAGACTGACCCTCCTGCCTTTGTCTCTCTCACCTTGCAGTGACACTGAGCTCACCCAGATAATACAGGATGATCTCTCCATCTCAACATTTCTAATTTAATCACCTCTGAGAAGTCCTGTTTACCATGTAAGGTAGCACCATCACAAATTCTAAGGATTAGGGTGTGAATATCAACAGGAGGCCATTCCTGTGTCTATCACACCAAGTATCTGATTTCAGGAGTTTGTGGGAGAATATATCAATTTGCAGATAGTTCTTGAAAAATAAAATATGTACATTTTAACTTAGCAATTCTATTTTGGAGAATTTATGCTCTAGAAATGCCTACCCATGCACACAGACATGTTCACCGAGAAGTTAATTGCAGCATTAACGGTGCAGGCAAACAGGGACGTGGTGAGCCTCAGGGCTTAGCAGCAGAAGGAAAAAGGAGATAAATTACATCCCATCCGTGCAGAGGATTTCTGAGTGGCTTCCTCTGTCCCCTCCCTGTCTTCTGTTCTCTCGTTCTGATGTACCACAGTGGCAACCTGGTCTCTCCCCCAGTCAGACTGTAGCCTTTTGTTCTGCCTCTTTCTGCACGCTTCCAAATCTCTGCTCAGATGTCCCTGTCCCACTGCCACTCCCAAACCACACTCCCTGGTCACCTGACCATGCCTGTCTTTCTCTGTGGCACTTACATCCATCTGACATAGTGTACATCCATTTGTTCACATGTTTAGTTTTATCCACCCACACTAGGATAGAAGCTCTTTGAGGAAAGGAATTCTGCTCTGTAGATCATTGTTTTATCTATAGCACCTGGTAAAGTGCCTGCATTTACTAGGAATGCAACAAATAAATATTTGTGGAATGTGTGAGTGAATAGATGCTGTCATTAAAAAGAGATAAAAAGATGTCTAAGATGGATTGTTAAAAACAAGAGGGCCAACTGCAAGGGTAATTGCAATGTTTTTGACTAACAATTTATTATGCAACACACGTTATTTTAGTACATGTATATTGCCAATAAATACTACTGTAACAATATAGGGAATCATTTAGTGAGATACACATGTTGGTATCAGCTATGGTTTCTTTGTGCCTTTGCTTTCTTGTCATAGCATCCTATGAGAAGGAAGCAGTTACATTGTTTCAAAGGGCTCTGATGATTCACCTAAAAGTGTAGAACATTGAACTGTCTGAAAGTTTAAAAGACACAGTCAACCTACTGGTGTCTTCAGCATAAAAAATATCAAGAAAAGAAAACATTTTTTTCCTACGTATTCTTTATTCCATCTGGTCAGTCTCCTTCCCTGTCACAGCACAATAATCTAATCAAGTTCAATTGTATCACAGATAACACGTTTTATTGTAGCCTTCGCGAGTATACTCTGTCTTTTTCATTAGACTTGCAGGTCCTTCTGAGTAGAATGCATATAATATTCCTCTCTATGAACTCAGATTGGAGCCCAGACTCAGGCATGGAATAGGAACTTAATAATTTTCTGTAAAACAAGAAGTTAAGTCCATTATGAACACTTTAGATTGAAAATTTCTACAAGGCACATTAAAATACAACCCAAGTTCTTCAAACTATATGTATATATAAATTAGTTTCAGAAAAGTGGTTTATCTGATACTAAACATTTAATAAGTTGTGATGGTTTATGTCCAAAACTGGTGTCTGGTTTACTGGTTGTATTTCCCAAAAGACTGCTGCTTTTCTTTCAGATTGGAACTAGGATTACCTGATTTTCACAGTTTCTTAGTGTATCTCCAGAAATCTGAATAAAAGCTGTATTAAGAGTAATGTCTTAGAGGCCAATGATTTGGACACATTCTGTGTTATGCTGGAGCTGGCCTGTTCTTGCCTGCAAGATTTCATAGTTTAATTTCCAGAAATGTGTAAACCTCTGGTTAAACATGGCCATTAATAAAAATTAAACCCTATACCTTACAATTAAGCATAGTAAAAACAAATTTAATAAATATTTAGAACTCTTTACATCTGCTTATTTATTTATATTACATATGCTTCCGAAGTCACACTTGTCTACTACAACCCCATGATGGCGAGAGCTGTTATCTCTTGAAGAGGCAGGTTCACCAGTGTCATTTGATAGCTCAAAATGGGCACTAATGGCACAGACATCAGACAATTGAACAAATCAGAGTTTGATTTAAGGCTAAGGTCAAAAGGGGTTTCAGTTTATTGGATATAATTTGTGCAAAGCTGTAAAACAATTTAACAGCAGATCCCACATTAGGCTCAACAATACATTTATTGAAAAAATACTTAACGGATCGATCTGCAGCTGCATTTGTCAAATAATAACTGAACTGTAACCATATGGATATAAGAGTTTGGAAAAAATCAACAAACGTATTTGGCAAGAATCAGCAATGGTTGATGTATATGCCTACTGAACGTCACCGCTTTTTCCTTCTTCTCTTTCTTTCATTCTCTGAAGCATTTAGGAAAAAGGATGTTACAAGGGATCCAGCAAGGTTGGCGTCCATGGTAGGTGGCTGTGGCCTGTGTGCAGCTTCTGTGGGCAAGAGTGGGCTATTGGAGACTTCACTGGGTAAAATGGATGCCCCACTGGACAGAATGGCCTGGCGTGTAGTGTCAGGCCCAGGTAGGGTGTGGTCCCTATTCTGAAAGCCATCCAAGGAGAGTGTCAGAGCCTGGACTGATGGAGAAGGGTGGTCCACCTTGGAGCATCAGGGTTAGGAAGCAATCAGACAGGGCAGCTAACCAAGTGGTTGAAGTTTGGAAGGAGCAAGGTGGTGGCAGCCCAGAGCAGATGCTGGAGCCCGAGTAGACTCAGGAAGGACATCTATATGGAGGAAGCCGTGGTGATGGAGAGATTGCTTACATACAGAAGAGGGGCATGGTAAGTAAGCAGTAAGGATAATGGGAGCTAGAGCTTTTGTGGGTAGAGAAGGGAGTTAAACAAATATTGACTGGAGGAAAACTAGAATGGAACCTCTGATTTTGGATTGGCACTGGACGCAAGTGCGTCAAGATAGAAGATACATGGAGCAAAATACTGGGAAGTTGTGTAAGCATGTGGAGATCTATACTGGGAGGACATGTGAGCCAATGCACGTTACACAGGAGGACGTATAAGAGTGTGCACATCCGCATGGGTAGGAAGTGCGAGCAGGTGCCTGTCCATGAGCAGTGTGCACTGGTCCCTCTACCAAGAGGCCTGGGAGTAACAGCAGCACACCAAGTAAGGAAATCTCAGTTGTAAACACTGGGCTCCCCCAAAATGAAACAAGGGACTACAGAAAAATGGCCAATTCATGGACCGGGGCAAGTGAAGTGTAGGATGAGGCTAGAAGAGCAGGTTATACCAAAAAGTAAGAAAATGCCCACAAATGAGGGACACTTATCAATAGGACACCAAAGCCTTATCAATAGGAAGCACTTTTACTGTCCAAATTCAGCACAATTCCACCATCAAAATCATGAAAGCATTGGATTATAAACCACTAGAACAGAAATTCATGGCTCTGTATTTTTATAAATATGCAAATGAGTAAATTTAGTTTATTTAAATTAGTTTAGCTTAATGAAAAACAATATAGTTATGTGGTTCAAAATACCTCCCCATAAAATCCTTATTAATTAGAAAAAAA
>CAUYQV010103413.1:0-13583 GCA_963574575.1 Galagoides demidoff | reverse complement strand
TGTGGCTCAATCGGCTAAGGCGCCAGCCACGTACACCTAAGGTGGCGGGTTCAAATCCCCAGCCCGGGCCCACCAAACAACAATGATGGCTGCAACCAAGAAATGGCCAGGCGTTGTGGCGGGCGCCTGTGGTCCCAGCTGCTTGGGAGGCAGAGGCAGGAGACTCGCTTGAGCCCAGGAGTTGGAGGTTGCTATGAGCTGTGATGCCATGGCACTCTGCCCAGGTGGATAGCTTGGGGCTCCGTCTCAAAAAAAAAAAAAAAATTTGGAATCTATTATTCTAAGGGAGGTTTTTTTTTTTTTTTCCAGTTTGGGATGCATTGAGGATACAAAGAATTAGGTTACACTGATTGCCTTTGTTAAAGTCCCTCTTACACTGTGTCCTGCCCCCAAGAGTTGTGCCCCCCATTGCTCACTCCCTCCTTCCCTCTCCCTGTTCCCTCATTCCCCTAACCCCCCACCCAAGGGAGGCTTTTCAAAATACACTTATCCTTTATCCATCCATTGCTCCTGGGGTAGGGAATAGCATATTTAGGAGATTAAAAAAAATAATAAGGCTGAAGTTATTTCCGACACAATCCTCTCACCCTCTGTGTGCTCTGGGACTGTAGAAAGCGCTACTGAAAAAGAGTGATTCTCTTCTATTCATTCTGGCCAGAGCAGGCATACGATGTGTGTTCACAGCCATAGCAACATGATGTTTTTAAAATTGTCAAAAAACATTTGCAGAGAATTGGGTTTTCCCCTCACAGCACTGAAGTAAAAGTATTCTCATTGAATAGATGACATTTAACTCAGCAGATAGGGTCATGGGAAGAAAAGGTAGAACTAGACTCCTCTCAGATAAGTATTAAACCTGCACTGACCTCGCCCATACACTGGACTCTAGGGTCTGATATTGGACTCCACCTGAACCCTGGAGTGCTGAAGCAGGTGTCATACGGCAGCCACCCCTGTGGGTTACCAGTACCCACAGTATTTTACAAGGAAGCCAAGGTCTCCTTCAATGGGCCTGGGGGGGTTGTATTCTAGGAACTTGTAAAAAAAACTATAAAAGTTTGGAATATAAATTAACATCAGGATGACTGCAAGGAATTAACTGTACTTTTGGTATCTAAGTTTCAATCTTCTGTGTTAATTTCTGCTCCCTCAATTTCTAAAATACATTCTGTTCAAAAACTTTAGAATAACTTGCTCCTTCCTGAGCTTAGAGCTTTTATATCTGATACATTGAATTTGTCATACTTTCCTGGTAAGTTGCATTCTTTAGCCTAAGAGACTATTTCAAGCATGTATAAATGCATCTTTAAAAACCCAAAGGAGGCTCAAGTTTTGTCAAAAAAAGGCATAATTGTTTAGCAAACAATATTTCAAAGCTATTGTATTCAGAACAAGAAGATATTGTTTATAAGGCATAACGCAGTACACAGCCTACATAATTTTCTTTTGTCAGAGAAAATGTTTCTGAAATTGAGGATGAACACATGGTTATACAGGTTATGAAGAATTTTCAGTCTAGGTTTTAGCACACCTATATTTCCATCACCACAGTGAACTGCAAAAAATCACTTCTTGGTATAGATACATGTTTTTATTTTGAAGCAAAGTACAGGGGTGTGGTTTAAAAAATACTCATTTGCAGCTAATTTCTTTTCCATGGCTAAAAACAGGACATTTTTAACCCTTTAGTTAGATCTATGATACAAATAAACATATTTAAATGTTTTGCAAGTAACAAAAATAACAAGCATTTTAACCTGGTAAAAACCGACTGTCACAGTTTCATGATTTAATCTTCAAAAAGATGTCATGTCAATTAATATAGATCTTCTACCCATAAATACTCCTATTCACAAACTGTCAAAAGAACAAAAATGCTACTATTTGTTTTCATTATTTTAGGAAAAAGAGCACTTGCAGGTGGCGCCTGTGGCTCAAAGGAGTAGGGCGCTGGCCCCATATACGGGAGGTGGTGGGTTCAAACCTGGCCCCAGCCCTCTTTAAAAAGGAAATGAAATTTTTTTAAAAAGTTATAAAGAGAGCACTTGCCATCACATGAGTTTTGCCTAAATATTTCTCTCCAGTTCCCACCTCATCCTACACATTCTATGCACACTATCAAATATAAAAATAGATGAGCAAAATCAACCAGAGAATTAGATGACAAGAGAATCCTAATGCCTAATTAGATCAACTGACATTAATTCTCAGTCTCCATATTCCATGAACATGAATCAAAGGATGAAATACATCCAGATTTAATCCAAGCAGTTCTCATTGGATTTTAAACCTGGAAACCTCTACAAGTTTAGACAGAGAACTGTAACAAAAGATCCAAATGTTTCTTTTGTCATTGTTTCAAACATCTTCTGTTACTTTTTCTGGATTATTTGAGGCTAATGGTTTTCATCACGTTAAAGAGCAGACTTTGGTCATTTATGTCTTTCCCCTCCCTGCAAAGAAAAAACCACCACCCAGCATTACAAACATACTCCTAGGAACAACACAGACTATCCTAAGTGGCTCTCAAAGGTTATGCAGTAAATGGCACAGACCCTAAATCATGAATTTCTTTAACTTTTTTTTTTTTTACATAAACTCTAGGCAACCAAAAGTTACTGCATTGCTTCTTCCTGCTCCTCAAGGATATGAAATCTAAGAAACACTTCAAATAAACCTGCATTTGTTTGACAAAAATCTAGTATGTAAAGAAAGATAAGCCACTTGCTATGGCTTTGTAAAAACCTGCTGTGATACATGACAAATTACACTTTTCATTGCTGCTGACTAGAAATACATGGGCTTTGCCTGCATGCAAGGCCCTTTATTGTTGAATTTAAGAATCCCCAGGATATTTGGTGATAGCAATTACTTAACTCCTTATGTAAAGACAGTCTAAGGAGAATGTACGAATATAAGCATTAGCTGTTACAGCAGGATAAAAGAGAACTTTTCATAAAGACAGAAGTTGGTCTAGAGTTATAAGCACCTTAAGGGAAGGGGTCTAGACCTGTTCATTTTTGTACATTTCTGCCCATCCCTGGGGACCAAGACGTGGCTGTTGAACAAATCTGACTCCTTCACTTATAAACTTTAAAACTGACTTTCCTGTTTACTACATCTAGTGAAGACAAATCCTAATATTCACAGTGATCTCTCCGAAAACCAAAAGCTGCAGCGCCAATGATCAAATTTCTATTGGCCAAGTTACCAAAGCTTGGATAGGTTAAATTAAACCCAGGAAGATTCACTAAAAGATCTGGCATTAAATAAAGGCAATAAAATATTCCATCTAATTCTAGCAGCTGAACAATTCTTGAGGAAGGTAACGTTTGCTTTTGTGTATACAGGTGCACTGCCTTTTAAACATTTTAAAAATTCATTTTTAAAATAGTCTTTATAATATTATGAAACTTGTTCATTACCCAAAGCCTTAAAAAATTACAGTAGAAATAGTGCACTATATGCTTCAAAAGTGTTATTGTATACCAAGGAAATAGTTACTTCTCCGTACTTAAAGAAAACCAAAACAACAGCAAACAACTTCCTCTCTTACACCCATGCAATGTGTTGACAGCCGGTCAAACAGAACAGAGCATTCATCAGAGATTTAGATCAATAATCACTTAAGGAAATAGGCAGCTTAAATATACAAGACCTCCAAATCCACCATCTCTAGACATACATTACTGAAACCCTAAAAACAGAGAAAAAGAAACTATTAAAAGCATGCTTTACTTAGCATTTTACTTACATATGGTTAAATATTTAATTACATTCTCCAAAAATGTGGATACATAAAGCATTCTCTTGACCTATGATTATTCTAAGACAGGCGTCCTCAAACTACAGCCTTAGGGCCACATGCAGCCTGCCAAGGACATTTATCTGGCCCACGGGGTATTTTTGCCACCACTGCCTGTCCTGCTTAGCAGCTGACTTGTCCCAGGGCCCATAGTCCAGCCCTCCAACGGTCTGAGGAACAGTGAACTGGCCACCTGTTTAAAAAGTCTGAGGACCCCTGTTCTAAGACAACTACCATAACATCTCAGCTGTCACAGTATGCTAGAACAGGGTGAAAGTTTCTATTTTAAGGAAAGCAATCTATTAATAAGCTGGGTTAATTACAAAATAGACCGCCCTTTAAAAAAAATAAAATTCTGTTATATTTCAAAAAATAAACATAAATAATAGACAAACTATTATACTGAAGATAAATGTAAAATAACAACACCTCCCCCCAAAGTAAAATTTGCGGTAATTTATCACTTTTGGTAGAGGTGATAGGGCTTAACCTCACCAGAGCTTTAGGAAATGTCATCTTCCTAATTTGCTGACTAGTTAACTCAATCTCGCTAGTTTTCTGCCATCTTTTTTAGATAGAATATAATTCCTATTCAGAAGTAACCAAAGATGACAGAGCCTGCAGTTACTTATGACAATAAATGTGTCCTCTAAGAAGGAGGACCTTCTTTCCTGCAAGATTTCTTTCAAAATAGAATTAAGAAAAAATATGTTACCTTCACTAGATGATGGAAAAGAACAAGGCATTAGATGTTCTCCAAAAAAGTCGGACCCTTCAGTTGACTGAACTATTTATACGGTGCGCTCTGAGCTTGGTGAGCATGACATGACAGCAGGCACCTAGCCCCAGGCCACAGCATGAAGAAAGTGCACTGGGTAGGCGGCCTTTTGGTTTGTTACGAAGCTGGTAATGATGCCATGCCATTTCCTCTACCCAACTTCTAATTTTTAATAACGACTTACCCTGCCCCTGATTATAACAGTTTAGGTGTGTGGTTTGTATTCTCTCCTCTCTCCCTGTGACACAGAACACTAAAATTGAAAGTCTTGAACGTGTTCCATAATGTATCGTGATGTTACAGAGATCGTTTCAAATGCCCTACTTTGTAGCTATTCAGAACACAAGGAGATACCTAGATATTAAAGTATAGAATTACTAAATGACTGTTAAAAATATGACTGGATAGGAATCATCTTTGGGATTTGGTAATGAAAACTGCTTTCCCTTTTAGATGTGAACCCACCAAGTCAGCAGCCTCTAGAACTGTTGTGTTTGTTCACTTTACCACCCTGACCTTACTTTTCTGTTTTTAGACAGCAAATATATGATTATCAGCAAAACACTAGAATGAGCCACAGAGGATAACAGAAATCTTGAAAAAAAAAACAACCCCCCAAAAATTTTATGTTCTGCAAGTTTTAGTTTCAGAAGCCCCAACATCTACTTCAAGGTCAGACAGGATATACAAATTGAAGATATGACTCACCCACTTATCAATTACTGCAATGTACCTGGGTTCTGAGTCCTCTCACCTTCCAGTGTCATCCATCCCAACTAAGCCAGCAGACTCAAGCAAGGTTGACACATCAATTCTTTTATTCCTCTTACAAGACCAAATGCTAATGGGTAGCAACATGGAAACGGTTTAGGGAGGCAGGCAGGAATTAAAATGACAGCTTCTCACAGCTGAGCAGCCATGTCAACATCCCCCACCCAGAAGGCAGCACAGTGAGACCACAGTGCACAGCATGCCACAGGATGCAGCGCTCACTTTTACTCTGTACTGACAGTCAACAAAAATGTCTTTTCTTCCTCAACAATCCTTTCAAAGAATTTTCTATATAGGCCAGAAGGAGAAAATCTTTATAGAATTTTAGCCAATAAATGCAGAAGGAATAGGCGGGCACGGTGGCTCACACCTGTAATCCTAGAACTTTGAGAGGCGTAGGTGGGTAGATTGCTTGAGCTCAGGAGTTCCAAGACCAGCCTGAACAAAACCGAGACCCTGTCTCTACAAAAGAAAAGAAAAATGAGCCAGGTGTTATGGCAGGTGCCTATCTATAGTCCCAACAACTTGGGAGGCTGAGTCAAGAGGACAGCTTGAGCTCAAGACTTCCAGGTTGCTGTGAGCTATGATACCATAGCACTCTACTCAGGGGTGACAGAGTGAGTCTCTGGTCCCAAAGAATAAATATGTAAACAGAATGATAAAAATAAATAAAAATTAATATAGAAGCAATGAAAAAAACAAATCAGCAATTCACAAATACCACAATAAAAAATGCTGTAGATTAAGAATCAGGAATAGATGCTAAAATTAGGGAGCAAAAGTATAGTAAGAAACAAGATATTTGCATAACTAACCTCCAAGTATCTCCCCACAAGATTCTTAAGAACAAAGGGAAACAACAGTAACTCTGCAGTGAAGTAGACTGATGTCACCATAACCAAGTGACCAAAGTCAAAAGCTTCAGCGGTGGGGTAAGTGGATGTCATGAGCCTTCTGATAGGCTGCAGGGAGACAGCGACAGCACCGACACTCAGGCGTTCTCATGGAAATTGTGCAGTATGAACTGAACACATTAATTATCATGTGAGTTGTGTTTAACTTACACTAGTTTTGAGCCTGGGGCCTCATGAAGCATGTATAACCCACATGGTTCTTGACCTAATAATAAAACGCTGTGGCCCCAAGAAAAAAATTGTTCTTAGTGTGTCAGTCCATGTGTTAAGCAAACCCTAGTTGAGAGCCATTCTACGAAATAGCTGGTCAGTATTCTCCAGTGAAAGAATAAAGGGCATGAGAGATAAAGGCAGGTAATGTTTCAGACTAAGGGAGACTAGGAGACAAGACAACCAAATGGAGTGATCCTGGACCAGAAAGAAAACAAAGTCCAGACAACTGGGGAAACGGAAATCAGAGCTTTTAATTATTATACAATAATACAGTACCGGTGTAAATTTCCTGATTTTTTCCAATTGCACTGTTGGTTATATAAAATGTTAATATCTGGATGAAGGGTATATAGGAGTTCTTTGTATTTTTATGATATTTTTGTCTGAAGTTATTTTGAAATGAAAATAAAAACAGATCAACATTAAAATGGTATTTTAAGTATAGTACATACACCATTATTTCTCTCCCTAATAATCTGCACCACGCTTACTAAAGTTAACAACTTGGTCTTAGCTCAGTTTGTGGTTTTTGTGGAATATGATGCATATTACATACAACTAATTGGAATGCTTCCCTCATGTCCCACTGGGATCAGCCAATGTCATCTGTCCTCTGCCTCGTACAAGAAGCATGCACCTCAGGGGAGGGCACACATGAGTCCCAGCACCTCGCCAAGTGACCAGCTCGATGTTAAATGAATGAATAAATGGTTCCTTAGGCTTATTTTAAAATAAAAACTAAGGAAAAAAAAAAGCAGGGGAATAGGACATAAAATACTCTTGACTCAGTTACAATATCAAGTTATGTGGGTAATTTCCAGTCTAGAGAGAGAAGCATTCATTTTAGAAAGAGGTTGAATTTTAGACTTTGTTTTATATTCTTTGTCTTACTATTTGTACAGCATTTTTTTCTTCAAAATTCATCATTTCTAAAAATTGACAATAAAAACACATCACCAAGGCACCAAGGCTAACATTTGTTTAGGGCAAGGTATACGTCAGGCATCTGCAAATTGCTTTACAGTCTCTTAGGCACTGGTCTTAACAACGTTGTGAAATGGGCTCAACAATTATGCACCTCACCTCTTCACTATATGAAAACAGGCTGATGACTCAGCACCTGTAGCTCAGCGGCTAGGGCACCAGCCACATGCACAGAAGCTGGCAGGTTCAAACCCAGCCCAAGCCTGCTAAACAGCAATGACAACTACAACCAAAAAATAGCTGGGTGCTGTTGCTAGTACCTGTAGTCCTGGCTACTTGGGAGGCTGAGGGAAGAGAATCACTTAAGCCCAAGAGTTTGAGATTGCAGTGCGCTGTGATGCCATGGCACTCTACCAAAGGCAACATAGTAAGACTGTCTCAATATTTTAAAAAATTTTTTTACATAAAAATTTCAGTTTCTGTGGTGCGGTGTGATCCAGGTCTGGTGAGTGCAACTCCAGCATCTGGGCTCTTGGCTATGCCTCTTGCTTTATATACACATAAATAAATGAAAGGGGTATAAATTTTAAAAAAAGAAAAACCTGCTCGACTACTTAAAGTAGCCAGAGGAAAGCTGCTGAAGGGGTAGATGACAACTAGATAAACACAAAAACTCTATGGAAAGCACACTCATCTGCTTTCTGTCAATCTATGCAATTCTCTGCTCTTTCTATTTTACTTACAGTAAAAATCCCCTCATGAAAAAATCTCAGCTTTGCCCCAGCTGCCTGTACTGTCATTGAGGACAGGCTGCCCAATGCCAGGAGCACAGGGCACAGGGGGAGGTCAGGGGCGAGAAGCCTGGGCGGGGGTGGGTCAGAGCCATTCTCCCCTGGGCTGTCATCCCTAATGCCACACCCAGAAGTTCATAATATGCTTTAAAACCACCTTGCACCAGTGGTCACTGAAGGAGTGAGACAATAAATGCTAAACACTTTAGTGCAGCTGTGTTTTCTCAAACCTTTGCCCCAGAGTGAGAGCAACTGGGCAAAAGCGAGTGACAGACCCAGCCAGCGAGAGTCCACGCAGAGAAAGGTCAGTCAGTGGCTGTGTTCTCAAAGCCCCTCAGGGAGGGCAGGAGCGTGGGGCTGCTGAGAGGACAGATGGAGTCTACAACAATGCCTGGCCCTGCAGGGTGAGCCTGCCTTGCTGCCCCCCTTACTGTGTCACTGTCCCCAGAGTACTACCCTAAAGTAGACACTTATTAAATCTTTGCTGACTTTTATTGAAGACAAAAATGCAGTTAAGTCAAAATATGATTACTTATCACGAGTGAGTGACTCAACTGAGAAAGAGAAGCTAATATTCCACAGAGCGGCTGAGCCAGTGCTACCTGGAGTATCTGTAAATAAGTGTCCACAAATCACAGACAAACCAAGAGCTCAGCCAAAAGGGATGGGAGGGAGCAGAAATGGATGGCTTTGTCTGTTTCTCTTCGTTACTATTAGCAAATCTAAAACTTCGAGGCATCACACTTTTTTGCTGTAGGAAAGGAAGTGGGTAGATGGTATATACCACCTTCCTTTCTTATAGTACTACTTGTTTACTTTTCAAGTTCATTTCCTTAGTGGTTGCAGACTTGGGGGAACATTTAGACACTTGCTGACAAGGCTGTTCAAGCAACTTTAGAGCACTTGGTAAGCTTTTTTGTTCAGCTCTTTGCAACAGTATTGCATACCATCTTCTGTGCACATGGCTAACCTACTTGGCATTTACACACTTATTATAACTAAATAGCATCTTTTAAAAGTCCAAATTTAGAAAGCCAATTAAGAGGTGATTATTCATATAATAAAAGGAGACTGCTTTAAAAGATGATTCACTTAAATATTCTTTTCAGAGGTCCAATTATTGTAGGCTCGCCCCCCCCCCCGACCCCCATGTGTGGTGTTTTTAGGTGAAGTGTTTTAGGAAGCACAGAATTTTATTTTTTTAAATCTATGGAGAAGCCACTTAAGAAGGAGCTCACACAACTATTACATAAAGCAAAAAAGAAAAAAAAAATCACCTTTAATGTCACCAAATACCTAACTTTACTAAGCTGAAAGCTGTCTCCCTTAACTGTTAAGTTCCATCTTTCCCTCCTAAAAACCTCTAGTGTTGGTGACTGTCTCCAAAGAAAATTCCTAATTTGTATCAAATCTGGGCCTTCCTTAGGAGATGTTCACTGCTCTTGAACTGGGATTTCAAAGATGTAATCAATGTACCTGTGTATTTCAGAGATCCACATGGTGAGAGGACACTAAGAGAAGTGGGGGGCATTACTGAGTGACAGTATAGGGTGACCAGACGTCCCGCTTTTGAACAATTTGTCCCGCATCCTGCGGCGTTTTTAAAAAGTCCCAATTTTTGGAAAGAATGCACAAATGGCCGGGAGAACAAAGAGAATATACGGTTTTCGGCTGCCATGTGGCTATTTCGCCAGAATATGAGTTTTATGTTATTTTTGATAATTTTATAATGTTAAACTGTAATAATAACAAATAATTGCTGAGAAGTGATTATCAAGAACTGCTTATCAAAGTCTGCATCGTTGTCAGGCCCTGCCCTGCCCCGTCCCCCAGCCATGTTGTCCTGCCTTACCGATGTTAAAATTTGGTCACCCTATGACAGTAGCAATGAATTCCCACCAGCTGCAGGGGAGGCAGAGACAGAAGGCGAGGCAGGGCAGTGGTGCTATTCCGTATGAACGGTGGGTATGTGATACTGTACATTCATCCAAACCCACAGAGTACACAACATGGAGAGCCCAAATGTCCCCCTATGGGCTGTGGTTGTCTATCACACAGTAAGGCCAGTTCAGGGACTGTAGCAAACGTCCCACTCTGGGGCGGGCTGGGATGTGGATAGAGGAAAGCTGAGGTGCACGTCTGGAAGAGATTTGTGGGAACTCTCTGTATACTTCCCTCAATGTTGCGATGTGAACCTAAAACTTCTCTTAAAAACGAAGACTATTAATTGAAAAGCAAAAGTGCTAACACAGCCTGAAATGCGGATAGAAACAGAGAGGAAAGAGACTGTTACTGAGCTTGTCTGAAGAGGGGATGTTGGAGCCAGACCTCAAAAAGTGGAACAGACTTTGGGTTTGGATGGGAGAACGTGTCATTAAGTGCGGGTTACGACAGTGAAAGAAGGCTGAGAAGGCCGGTTTCTCCTCTGGGGGATGCAAGGAGTCAGCAAAGGCTTTGAGCTAGGGCAGTTCTATGATGAGGTGCCTCTGGGCAGTTTAGCTCAGTGTGTGGAATGGAATTGGGAGCAAAGATGAGGACCGAGGCTGGGAACCAGTGTGGACCAAGCTATGGGTGCCAGGCACAGGATAGATGCTTCAGAGGTTGGGGAAGAGGCGAGAGGGACTCGGAAAGCTTAAGAGGTGTCAGGCCTTTGAGATTAGAAGAATAGTGAGACCGTTACCTAGAGCAGGAAATGCAGAAGAGAAGCCACTTTAGGGTATGTAACATAGAAGACGCATCATTTTGGTGTACGCACAGATTATTCACATGGAGATGTCTGATGCACAGTCGCAAATGTTGTTCTGAGGCTGAAAGCATTTAGAAGTGATCAGCAAAGAGATTTTAATTACCACCATTATGAGATCATATGGTACGGTGATAATGTCACAATGAGATTCAGAATGAAAAATGAAAATGGCCAAAACGGGTGGGAAGAGGATTCCACAAAGCAATCTGAACAGGAGTTCTTGGAGAAAGAAGTAGAACGAAACAGGAAATGTTCTCTCTCCTGGCCTAGCACAGACACCTGCCTTTATCATCACAAATGATTTATCATGTTCAATGCACGGGGTATAGACCCTATTAATCAAGCAAAAGCCACACTGTTACTTTCTGAAAGTTTATAGTCTAGGACAGGGAACAGAGACATGTCCTTTAAGCTTGAAGTACAGACTTCCAAAAATGGAGTTTGGGGTGCATGTGTGTGGTCAAGGGAGTATTATTATCTCCAATGACTCCAATCTCCTGGTATCCAGACCACCATGTAGGCCCTTCCCACACCAACTCTGTTCTCTGCTTTGGCCAGTGGGAAATCAGCAGACAAAACCTTACGCAGAGGCCTGACAATCCCGTGGGCCCTGGGCTTGTCCTACAATACAGCTATAGTGTTCCATCACTGAACTTCCAGTCCCAGTGATTTGCAGGTAACTGGAGCCACAGGAGTGAGACCAGAACTGGCCTGTTAGCTCAGCCCAAATCACAGAATCATCAGCAAATAAAGAGTTGTTTAAGCTACTATGTTTTGGGGTGACTTATTATATAGCAATAAACCACTACTGAACATTTTGAAGGTGGGCACAAAGTATATCTACGTAGGGGTAAATAAATGTGGAAGGAGTTTTAGGTTTGAAATAGAAGGTTATATTTTAAAACCCACAGAAAATGGCTTGGCGCCTGTGGCTCAAGTGGCTAAGGCGCCAGTCACATACACCTAAGGTGGTGGGTTCGAATCCAGCCCGGACCCGCCAAACAGCAATAATGGCTGCAACCAAAAAATAGCCGGGCGTTGTGGTGGGCACCTGTGGTCCCAGCTACTTGGGAGGCGGAGGCAGGAGACTCACTTGAGCCCAGGAATTGGAGGTTGCTTTGAGCAGTGAAGCCATGGCACTCTAGCCAGGGGCTCAGCTTGAGGCTCTGTCTCATAAAAAAAAAAAAAAAACCCACAGAAGATTGACAATGACCCCATGATTGGAAACCTGTGTTGGTCCCTTTGGCACCAAATACCTTTTCCACTTGGTTCTTTTTAAACTGTTACATCCTCATCTATTGATTTCATCCTTAATGATCTACAGATACAGATTCCAGAATTTAACAGCAGATGGGACCTATAGATGACCAAAAGATGAGGAAATTAAAGCCCAAGAAGTGACTCATTCCTAAAGTAACACAACTAATTACTTTTTGCATCAAGACCAGAATCCAGACCAGCTACTTACAGCTCAAACGACGTGCTTTGGACTATACAAACCTGGCCAGCCATAACCACAGACACTGCATAATTTAGCTCAGACAGACTCTGTTCATAGATTTGCTATCCTCAAGAAAGCCAGCCTTTCGCATGCCCTAGTGCACACAGGGCATTTGGGCTTTTCTTCTTTGTGCATCAAAGCTCAATGCCTGGATGGAATCATCCAGGTGGTGAAGAGATAGAGGCAGGACAAGCAGTGTGAAGTGCTCTGGTGAAAGGCTGCTGCAGCCATCCTGCCCAGATAAAACCAGAACTCAGACCTGTCAGCACCAAAGCGACCCAGGCACAAGTGTGCACCACCATGAAATCCCACAGAAACGCACTCATTTCGCATTTAGTCCTGACTCACGTCAAGTCCCAGGTGTGAAGTACTTGTTTACCATAAGGATCTTAACAAGAAACTCTGAAACATTTTCTAATTCACAGAAAGATTTCAGATGATAATCTGAAAATAAGTATGAAGACAGCTCTCTAATATATCCACAAATGAATATACCATCTCTGGAAAATTGGCCCCTTCAAGATCCTGGGCTTTGCAATCTGATTGGCATATTCTCCCATCACCTCTCGTCCTGAACAGCTCCCCCTGCCCTCCTCACCCCCCCCCACCGTCCCAGACCAAAAATACAGTGGAATTTGCACCAGTGATCCCCAGTGGGGCTCCAGGAGGGTTGCATTTTGGATAATAATTTGCACTTTGAAGAAGTTTTCATCTTCCTGGTTGACTGTACTTGTTAAGAACGAATGAATATAGGGCAGTGACTCAAAGGGTAGGGTGCTGGCCCCATATGCTGGAGGTGGTGGGTTCAAACCCAGCCCCAGCTTAAAAAAAATGAACAAATATAATTAAAACAGATAGCACTGGGCCCTGATTAAAAAATATCTGATATGGCTCGGCGCTTGTGGCTCAATCGGCTAAGGCACCAGCCACGTACACCTAAGGTGGTGGGTTTGAATCCCCAACCCCGGGCCCGCCAAACAACAATGATGGCTGCAACCATAAAAAATGGCCGGGCGTTGTGGCGGGCGCCTGTGGTCCCAGCTACTTGGGAGGCAGAGGCAGGAGACTCGCTTGAGCCCAGGAGTTGGAGGTTGCTCTGAGCTGTGATGCCATGGCACTCTACCCAGGGGGATAGCTTGA
>CAUYQV010103410.1:0-12612 GCA_963574575.1 Galagoides demidoff | reverse complement strand
TTTTTTTTTTTGGTTGCAGCCATCATTGTTGTTTGGCGGGCCCGGGCTGGGGATTCGAACCCTCCACCTTAGGTGTACGTGGCTGGCGCCTTAGCCAATTGAGCCACAGGCGCCGAGCCATATGCTGGTGTAACAAATAACCCCAAAGTCCAACTCCAGTCAGGCATTTAACCATTGCACCATACTGCTGCTCATGCAAATGCTGTATCCCCCGAAATATCCTTCCTTGCCATCTTAAACCTGTGCCCCTAGGCCAGGATAAGGCAATGGATTCAGACATACTTGACCTTGGTTGGCAGTGTGGCTGTGGGCAAGCCAGTTAACTTCTTTGAGCCTCAGTTTACTCATTCAGGAAATGGGGACTATAATAGAATGTACCTTGAGGAGAGAATTCAAAGAGCATGGAAAGCATTTAGCATGGTCTCGGGTATGGTGTCAGGTTGTGGGTATATTTAAGCCTCATGCAGAGTTTGGCACCCAGACAGGAATGGGGGAGCCTTGAGGTTCCTGCCAGCAGGCCCTTGGCTTGAACTATCCTGGGAGGAACACCTTCTTCCAGCCAGCCTTTCGTCAGGGCTGGGGAATGGGTGGGACAGGAGCCAAAGGCTGCAGAGACAGTCGTCTCGAGCCCGGAATACTTTTCTCCCCGATAATCTGTTTTCAATCTCTCTGTCTTTTTTTTTTTTCCTTTTCAAACCCATCGTATAAAGGAATAAGCAAGCAGGATACATCAACCAGCTCCTAGTCCCACCGACATCGAACCCTTTGAGAATTTAATGACAAATAATAATTGCACATATTCACGGTGTACTTTGAATCGTGGGGTATAGGAAGCTTCCATGTACTATGTGTGGTCCAGCCCCCACACCTTTGCTATTTCCCCTCCCTGCTGGGCCTCACCGTATCATCTGTCAAGGCCTGGTCACAGGGCTGTCTCCCACCAGCAGTCTGTCTGATCTCACTTCTTCCCTTCCCTGTTAACCCCTAGAATCTCCCCAGGTATGTAGACATGTCTTGAATTCTTATCTTCTTTACTGAACACTTTTGAGGGACTACAGAGACAACATCCGCCACTTGGCAATGTCTGAAGACTTTCATGAATTGATAAAGTGCTTTTATGACTGCTGTGCCAACACCACTGGGAGGGCATGATGATGATAGTGGTGATTATCCCATTTCACAGATGAGAAAATGGAGGCCACGGGAGCAGAAGTCAAAGCTATATAGCTCGTGTAAGTGACATGATACATAATTTGTCTTTTTGCAACTGGGTTGTTTCACTTAGCATAATGTCCTCAAGGTTCGCCCATGTTCTAACCTGTCTTCAAGTTTCATTCCTTTCTAGGGCTGAATAATATTCCATTGTACATAAATACCACTGATTCATTCATCCAGTGATGGACACTTGGGTTGTTTCCACCTTTGGCTATTGGGAATAGTGCTGCTATGAACACGAGTGTACAAATATCTGTTTGAGACCCAGCTTTCAATTCTTTGGGGCACGTACCCAAAAGGAATTGCTAGATCATACAGAAATTCTATTTTCCTACCACTCTGGGAGGCCAAGGCAGGTAGATTGCTTGAGCTCAGGAGTGTGAGACCAGCCTGAGCAAGAGTGAGACCCCCATCTTTACTAAAAATAGAAAAAAGATAGCCAGGTGTCATGCCGGGCACCTGTAGTCCCGGCTACTCCAGAGACTGAAGCAAGAGGATTTGCTCAAGCCCAAGAGTTTGAGGTTTCTGTGAGCTATGATGCCAGGGCACTCTACTGAGGGTAACACTCTATCTCAAAAAAAAAAAATCTATTTTAAATATTTTGAGGAACTGTCATACAATTTCCATAGCATGTGCACCCTTTTCCATTCCTACCAACAGCACACCCTGGTTCCAATTTCTCCACATCTTCACCAACACTTGTTTTTAGTTTTTTGATAATAGTGGCTAGCCTAATGGGTGTGACGTGCTACGTTTCCAATCTTCCGCTATGATCAAAAAACCTGCAGTGGATAATCTTTTACACACTTCATTTCACACATGTAAAAATACATGTCATTTAAATCCTAAGAGTGGAAATTCTGTATCAAAGCATTTTTCCAAATTTCTCATGGAAGTTTAACACAGACACAAACTGAACAGAAATCCTAAGTGCTTAGCTTGATGAGTTTTGACAAAGTGGTCACACTTTGTGTGTGGCAGCACTCAGATTGACAGAACATTGCCAGCCCCACGGCATCCCCCACATGTGATCATCCTAACTTCTAATCACTTAGGGTGGCTTAGGTTCTTTCTGCCTCCTTTGAATTTTGTGTAAGTGGAATCACAGGACGATACAACAGGTACCACTTTCTATGGGGCTTCCTCTGCTGGCTTCATCCCACTGCCCTGTGTAGCTGCTCATTCATCTTCAGTCTCACCGTAGTTATTTCGTCGTGTGAATGTATCCCAGCTGAATTATCCAGGCTGCTGTTGATGAGCATTGGGGTTGTTCTTAGTTTGGGGATATTTCAAATAGTGTGACTATGGACATTGCTAGTATCATGTTGTCCAGTGAAACATGCCATGTGCAAAAGAATCGAAAATATGGATTCAAACAGATACTTAGACCAAAGTGTCCACAGCAGCATTATTCAAAATAGCCAAAAGGTGGAAACAGCCCAAAGGTTCATCAAGAAATGAATGGATGAACAAAATGTGGTATGTATGCGCAGTGAGCTATGATTCAGTCTTTAGAAAGGAAGGAAATTCTGACACACGCTGTAGCGTGGATGCATCTTAAAGACACTCTGCTAGGGCGGCGCCTGTGGCTCAAAAGAGTAGGGCGTTGGCCCCGTATGCTGGAGGTGGCAGGTTCAAACCCAGCCCCAGCCAAAAACTGCAAACAAACAAACAAAGACACTCTGCTAAGGGAATAAGCCTGACTTACAAAGACAAACAGTGTTGTGTGATTTCACTTACACGAGCTACCCAGAATAGCAGATTCATAGAGACAGAAAGTACAATAGTAACTCCCGGGGGCAGGGAGAAGGTGGGATGAGGAGTCATTGTTCAGTGCGTACAGAGTTTTAGATTGGGATGAAAAGACTCCGGACACAGATGGTGGTAATGGTTGCCCAACAGTATGAATGTACTTAATGCGGCTGAATTGTACACTTCACGGTCAAATGCTAAATTGTATGTACACTTTACTACAATAAAAATATAAATACTATATCATCCCCAAGGGTAAGCAGTGTATGTAATTTTAAATTTCCTAGCAGCCACATTAAAACATAAAAGAAACAGATGGAATTCATTTGAAAAGTCGTTTAGCCAAGTCGATCCAAAATATGATTGCAACACATCATCAAAATAAAAAAGTTATTAAGGGGTTATTTTACATTTTTTTCCATGCTAATAAAATCCAGAGTGTATTTTACACTTAAAATCCATCTCTGTTTGGACTGGATGCATTTTAAGTGCTCAGTAGCCGCATGTGGCTGGTGGCTGTCACACGAGATAGCACATGTGCATTTTTAATCTTGCCAGCGATTACCGCCTTCTGTAGGCATTAAGCCAAGTTTCTGTCCCACCACCAAAGGGGGATGGGCATTTCTCTGTACCCTCACCTGTGGAACTTTGTCAGTGTCTTGGGAGGGGAGAGCATTTTTGAGACAGAGTCTCACTTTGTTGCCCTCGGTAGAGTGCTGGGGTGGCACAGCTCATAGCAACCTCAAACTCTTGGGCTTAAGAGATTCTCTTGTCCCAGCCTCCCAAATAGCTGATACTACAGGCTCCTGCCACAGTGCCCGGCTATTTTTTGGTTGTAGTTGTCATTGTTGTTTGGCAGGCCTGGGCTGGGTTCAACCTGCCAGCTCTGGTGTATATGACTGGCGCCCTAAATGCTGAGCTAGAGGCACCAAACCTCAAGGTCAGTTTTATACTTTTCTGCACTCCTGTCCTTGCCCCTCAGCCCCGTCTCCCCCATAAGCTGGGACAAAGTTGGAGCTGAAGGCCAGATATTTGAGAATCAGATTGTAGCTGAGACATTTGAGAATCAGGTTGTAGCTGAGCCGTCTTCCGCAGGGTGTTGGCTGAAGTTCTGTGTTTATCTTTGAGGCCATGCCGCCCCCTGCTGGCCAAGATGAGCTTCTCCTTCCCACCTGGGGTCAGGAGAAGAGGAAGAGCAGCCCAGACCTGACTGAGGTAGCTGCCCCTGAAATCAGGGTTTGATTTCACTCCTATCATTTACCGCTGTGTGACCTTGGGTAAGCAACTTCACCTCTCTGGATTGTCCACCTCTTCATCTGGAAAATGGGAATAATAACAGTTCCTTTCATTCACAGGGTTGTTGGAGGAATAATCAGATGATAGGACATGAAGGTACTAACAGAGGGTATGGCGTGAATCAAATACATAGTAGCTGGAATTCTTTTTGTTTTTAATAGCTGGAATCATTTCTTATGTATTTTCTAAATTTGGATTTCATGGATTATGGATTTACTTTTATTTTCCTGTTTGATGACAAATAATAATTGCACACATTCATGGGGTACATAGTGATGTTTTGATGTACATAATAAATACACACTGATCAGATCACAGTAATCAGTATATCTATCATCTCAAACATTTATCATTTGTTTGTGTTGAGAATAGTCAATATCCTCCTTCTAGCTATTTGAAACTATAGAAAGTATTATTATTAACTACAGTCATTGTACTGTGGTATAGGATGCTAAACTTCCTCCTTCCACTTAGCTGTAATTTTGTATCTTTTTTTTTCTTGGCCGGTGCTGGGTTTGAACCTTCCACTTCCGGCATATGGGGCCAGCGCCCTACTCCTTTGAGCCACAGGTGCTGCCCTAATTTTATATCTTTTAACGTGTCTCTCCCTACCTCTCCCTTTCCCCTATGGTAGCTGGAATTCTTTTTTCTTTTTTAGAGACAGAGTCTCACTTTGTCACCCTTGGTAGAGTGCTGTGGCGTCACAGCCCACGGCAACCTCCAGCTCTTGGGATTAGGCAATTCTCTTGCCTCAGCCTCCCAAGTAGCTGGGATTACAGGCACCCACCACAATGCCCAGCTATTTTTTTGTTACAGTTTGGCGGGGGCTGGGTTCAAACCCATCACTCTCAGTATATGGGGCCGGGGCCCTACCCACTGAGCCACAGGCACAGCCTGGTAGCTGGAATTCTTGACATTCAGAAAATCTCAGAGGGAGAGAGAAAGGATGGCTGGAACTAGCAGAGGAGACAGCTAGTGCAGTTGGATTTTTGTGGGCTCACCACTGCCTAGCCAGCTTCTGGACCTTAGTTTGCCCTTCTGTGGAATGGCCACTTCACTTTCCAGCAAGGGTCTGGGACATGCTGCGGTACCAGAGACCCCATGCCTAAGCTGGGTTGAGCTGGGCACTCTAGAGTGTTGAGCAAATCCACCCTCAACACCCACCAAGGAATGGACTCTCCCAGGGAGCTTGTGGACACCCTGATAGGGGTTCATGTGATCACAACACATGAGCACCAGCTCTTTGGTAGTGCTGGATGAGGGGAGTTTTATTTGAGCCACTCTGGCGCCCCACTGTAGGACCCTGTCCTCTTATCTGACATTCAAACATTCAACTCTTGCCTTATTGACAATTACACTCAAATCCTTCCTTCACTCTAAAACCTTCCATGGCTCCCCATTGCCTGCCAAATGAAGCCAAATTCCTCACTCTGGCATTCAAGGCCATCCATAGCCTATATTTGGTCTGCTTGTGGAGATGAACTCTAGACTGCATGAAAATTACTCTCTAAAATTCTGCCCTTTCTTCGTGATTGAACTAAATGCTACTTTATTCATTCTTTCATTCATTCAATACAATTTATTAAACAAAATTTATTAACACATACTTATAACTTATTATGTAAAGACATTATCATAGGCATTAGAGGAGAGACAATGGGTTTAGCCGATTGAAACTAAAATGACTTAACTTTGCAAATTTTATAAAACATATGACCATGCAGGTGGGCACTAGTGGGCACACCTGTAATCCCGGCACTCTGGGAGGCCAAGGCAGGTGGATTGCTTGAGCTCTGGAGTTCCAGACTGCCTAAGCAAGAGTGAGAAACTGTCTCTAAAAAATAGCCCAGTGTTGGGGTGGGTGCCTTTAGTCCCAGCTGCTTGGGAGGCTGAGGCAAGAGGATCATATGAGCCCGTAGTTTGAGGTTGCTGTGAGCTATGATGACACCATGGCACTCTACTGAGAATGAGAAAGTGAGACTCTGTCTCAAAAACAAAACAAAACAAGGCCTGGTGCGGCGGCTTACGCCTGTAATTCTCCCACTCCGGGAGGCCAAGGCAAGTGGATTGATGGAGCTCACAAGTTTGAGACCAGCCTGAGCAAGAGCAAAACTCCATCTCTAAAAAACTAGCCAGGCATTGTGGTGGGCGCCTGTTGTCCCAGCTAATCAGGAGGCTGAGGAAAGAGGATGGCTTGAGCCCAAGAGTTTGAGGTTGCTGTGAGCTATGATGCACCACAGCACTCTACCTGGGGCACAAAAGTGAGGCTCTGTCTCAAAAAATAATAATAACAACAACAAAATGACCATGGGAATGCATTAGAGAGTCCCTTTGTGACAGGAATTTCTTTCTTCAGTAGGTCTTTGGTCTCAGGGATTATAGGAATGAACCCGTGGACCACAGATCAGTGGTAGGATAGGATTTATTATACAGAAAAGACTACAGAAAAACCACCAGAGCTTCTGGCAGAGGGAAAGACCCAAGTTGGAAAATCTCTGCCTGGGTCCTTTGTCTAGGGATATATATATATAGCCTTGAGAGTTACCATTTGGCCAGAACTTGGTAAGTGGAAAAACACTTTTTCAATGGATACAGTCCTTTCAGCTAGGGGCAGGGTGAATGAGCGTATTAATGAATGGATACAGTCTCTTCTGCTCAGGCAAGGTGAATGACCATTCCCTTTATGAAATTGCCCAGGCCTATTTCCCCCTAGGAAATGGGGTCCCTGCTGAGACCTGAATGGAGGTCATTCTCAGCTTCAGACGTTGTGTGTGTGCTGCAGAGGACAGCTTCACACCGGTGGGTACTGTACTTTGAAATAAGGGGGGAAAGGAGGTGGCTTGGGCAGCAGTGTGGGCTCTAGCACGGTCTCCCTCAATTACCTAGGGGCCTACAGGCTTTGATGGGGCTCTGTTCTGCACTTGGTTCTCCAGCCCTCATCTCCCCATGTCCAACTGCACCCTTGGGGGCCGCAACACAGAAAGCACCCAAGTCGGGCACCATCCACCCTGTATCACCTTCAAAGGCCTTGGAAGGGCACGTGCTCATGAGGAGTCCCGAAGCTTCATTAACCTCTCAGTAAATCTGCCTCTGGGCACAACCACTCTGGAGTGCTGTGACTCAATCACAGCTCACTGCAGCCTGGAACTCCTGGGCTCAAGTCACACTCCTGCCTCAGCCTCCAAGTACCTAGAACTACAGGCTTGCACCACCAGGCCGGGCTAATTTTAGAAAAAACTTCTTTTAGAGATGGGGCTTGACTTTGTTGCCCAGCCTGGTCTCACGACACCTTCCTTGAGGATGGTCTCTTCTTCCCTCTGAGCTCCAAAAGTTTAACTCTCAGCTCTGCCACTGACCCGTCCAGTGACCTTGGGAAGTCATTTTCCCAAGTCTCAGATTATTTATATAAAGTGGTAATACCACTTCCTACCTTTAGGGAATTGCTAAAGGAACAGAATTAGATTAGGCATAAAAGTGCCTACACATAGTAAATGCTCAAGTGGCGATCATTATCCGTAGCTGCAGTTAACTTGGGCCTGGAGGGCTGCCCACTCCCTGATGGAGCCAGAGGTTTGCTCTCTTTATCCACTAGATGGCCCCAGCAGTCACAACCCCGCTGTTAGGGCTCTGCCCTGGGCTAAAACAGGCTTCCCTGCAGGGTAAAAGTAGGGGGTTTCCCAGCCCCAAAGCATCCCTCCAGCCATCCTCAGCCAGTGAAGAGCCTGGTAGATTCCCTGCGTCCCTAGGGCTGGTTGTCAGCGCTGGGTGGGGGAGGGGGTAGGCTGCAATGAACCACAGGTGCTCCCTAAACCCTGAACTCAAACGAATGGAAAGGCGGCCAGATGACCATCCCCAGATCCCCCATATCCATCCTTCACTACATGCTACAGTTCTAGACAGCGTGGAAAAATGAATTCATGACCAGCTCTTTGCATTTCTCTCTGTGTGACCTTAGGCAAATGCCTTGACCTCTCTGAGCCTCAGTTTTTGTTTGTTTATTTCTTTGTAGACAGAGGCTCACTTTATCACCTCAGTAGAGTGCCATGGTGTCATAATTCACAGCAACCTCAAACTCTTAGGCTCAAGCGATTCTCTTGCCTCAGTCTCCCGAGTATCTGGGAGCAGAGGCTCCTACCACAATGCCTGACTAATTTTTAGAGACGGGGTCTTTCTCTGGCTCAGGCTGGGCTCAAACTGATGAGCTCAGTCAATCCACCTGCCACCTCCTCCCAGTGTGCTGGGGTTACAGGTGTGAGCCACCCGGCAGCCTCTCAGTTTTGTTTTCTATAAAATGGAAATACTGTTTCCAAAGAAAAGCTTCTACATATCCAGAGGGATGGCCCTGATTACTTTCATTTGCTTTTCATCAGGTAAATGTGTTACAATGTAATTAGCTCTTTCCTACTGGTCACTGATGTATTAATTCATTCAAATGTTTTCTCAGCTCCTTACCATGGGCCAGCTCCCATATGAACTTATGAAACTGGCAAAAAATTGAAGCTAGGGCTCATCGCCTATAGCTCAGCACCTGGGGCTCCAGTCACATACACCAGAGCTGGCAGGTTCAAATCCAGCCCGAGCCTGCCAAACAACAATAACAACTACAACCAAAAAAATAGTTGGGTATTGTGGCCTCCCAGCTACTTGGGAGGCTGAGGCAAGAGAATCTCTTAAGCCCTAGAATTTGAGGTTGCTGTGAGCTGTGACTTTACAGCACTCTACTGAGGGCGACATAGTTGAGACTGTCTCAAAAAAAAAAAAAAATGAAGCTAGCAGTTGTGTTAAAGGTGGTGGGATTCTCAGTGACATAGTGTACCCCCCCAGGACCCTGTATTCTCCAAACTTTATGTAATGTTGTTGCATCGCCTATACAATGACAGAAAAGGAAGACAGGGAGGAATGCTGATTGGGCAACTAACTGTGTACGGGTTGTTTCCACTCCTCTTTCCCCTAACTCAGCAGGCTCCACACAGGCAAAGACACGTCTGTGTTGCACATCACTGTATTCCCAGCACCTGGCACTATACTTGGCTTGTCGTATTGAGCAGATACTTGTTTAGTGGTCAAAGGAATGATTTGTGCAGAGCTTACAAATTAAAGGAGGTTGTGTGACTTGCTCAGTGTCATCCCATGCAGCTAGTGGGAGGCAGGGCCAAGGTCAGCAGACTTTGGGTCCTGAGGAAGTTCTTTCTACTCAGTGCTCTCCTCCTCAAATACCTACATCCCCTTTGCCAAAACAGCTTATTCTACAGGCTTCTAAGCCAGGCGTCCTGCCAGAAGAGTGTTTGTCCTTGGCTATGCCATGCTGCCTCCCCGAGGGGCTGCTGGGTACCTTCTCATCTTCTCCACCCAGTGGGAGCTCCCAGAGGATCAGGACTTCACCCTCGCGCCGAGGGGTTTGCGCAGAAGGCAAGGCCCCTTACTCATGGTAGCCCTTTTTAAAAGTTTGGCAGGTAGGTTTCTCAATGCAAGGCCATCTCTGCCCTTTGAACCTGTAGCCACCTGTCCACGCCCTACCCAGTCCTGCACACACCTGCTAGCAGGTGCAGGGAGGAAGCGTATAGACAGAAAGTGATTGGTGGTTGCCTGGAGGTAAGGGACGATGGGGGAGGGGGCACTCAGTAGGCGGATAGGGAATGATTGCTAATGGCTTTCTTTTAGAGATGATGAAAAAGTGCCAAAATTGCTTGTGGTGCATGCATGAAAACCATTAAATTCTACACTTTAAATGGGTAGATCTTATGGCACATGCACTTTATCTTTAAAAAACTGTTATAATCCTTGCTTTTTGGAGGGATGGAGACCCAGATGACAATGAAAATGTACACCATCATTTCATGAGAGCAGGGATATGGCCAGGACTCTTAATCTCATGTTTCTTTCTACTAGGGTGCTTCCCGTTTTGCAGATAAGGAGGCTGAGATTCAAAGATTGAGTAATTGGCCCAAGGTCGTCTATTAGGGAGAGCTGTAATTGGAACTCAGGCCCATGCTCAGTTGGAAGAGAATTTGGTACCCCAGGCTAGCTGGACAGACAAACATACAGTGGACAGGACATATGGGGCCAAGGATCTGGGGCTCCTTGCTCCCCTGCCCGTTATCTGGCCTGGGCAGCCAGAGTTCAAGTTCAAGGCTTCTTATCTCTCTCTCTCCTTTTTTTTTTTTTTTTGATACAGAGTTTCACAATTTCACCATAAGTAGAATGCCATGGTGTTACAGCTCACAGCAACCTCCAACTCTTGGGCTTAAGAGATTCTCTTTTTTTTTTTTTGAGACAGAGCCTCAAGCTGTCCCCCTGGGTAGAGTGCTGTGGCATCACAGCTCACGGCAACCTCCAACTCCTGGGCTCAAGCAAGTCTCCTGCCTCAGCCTCCCAAGTAGCTGGGACCATAGGCGCCCGCCACAACGCCCGGCTATTTTGTGGTTGCAGCCATCATTGTTGTTTGGCAGGGCCTGGGCTGGATTTGAACCCGCCACCTTAGGTGTATGTGACTGGCGCCTTAGCCACTTGAGCCACAGGCGCCGAGCCAAGAGATTCTCTTGCCTCAGCCTCCCAAATAGCTGGGACTACAAGCGCCCACCACAATGCCTGGCTATTTTTTGGCTGTAGTTGTCATTGTTGTTTGGCAGGCCTGAGCTGTATTTGAACCCACCAGCTCTGTGTACGTGGCTGACGCCCTACCTGCTGAGCTACAGGCGCCAAGCCTCCTTATCTCTCTTTTAAGCCTTCTCCCAGTCTCTCCTCTCAAGTAGAAACCCAGTAATGGGCTTCCCTGGTGACCCTGGGACTGGTTTGGCAAATGGATTCAACTGATCAAATGGATGCCCCTCTGAGGCATCTCTCAAACCAGTCTGCCAAGTAACCCCCAAGATTTCCCACCTTTACTGTATGGAAATAATAACACATGTGCACAAAGATGGTCATCACAGCATTGTTTATAACAGGGAAAAACTGGGAAAAGCCTAAGTGTCCAACGCTGGGGGACTGGTCACTCCACAACAGAATGTGCGATGGGATGGTGCCATTCAGCCTGTAGACACCCTGCAGCAGGGGTGCTTAGCAACTCAGGTAAGTGGTCTTGATGTGTTAAGTGACAGAGCAGACCCTGCTGGCTGCTGCCTCTGTGCCCATGCCAGCCCCTGTCTGCTCTCTACAATCCAGCCATATTAAACCTCTTAGGGTCCCCCAACTGTCCCAGATTTCTCTCTTCTCAGGTCTTTGCCCTTGTTGAACCCTCTGGCTGGAATCCACTCATCATACCCTTCCAGGTCAGATCTCAGCCAGTCTCTTTCCTTGGGAAGAACTCTCAGGCCCTTTTTGTCCTGGGCTTTCACAGCCCCCTGGGTCTCTTATCAAGGTACCGGTCATACTGCCTGTGACTGGCCATGTAACTGCTTCCTATATTTGACTCCCGAATATGAAGACAGACCTGCCTAACTTGCCAGTGTTTCTTTGTGTGTGATCTCAGAGAAGCCTCTCCCAGCGACTTCCCTGACAAACTGAAATAAAATCCAGACTCCTTTTCATGTTCTGCAAGGCCTTTCGTGATCTGGATAAACCCACTTCTCCGATGTATTTCTTACAATTGTTCTCAAATTATGCCAGCCACGTGGTACTTCTAGAAATTTCTCCAACATATCAAGTGCATTTCTGCCTCAGGACCTTTGTATTTGCTGTTTCCTGTACTTGGAACAAACAACTGAATGAGCAAGCCCCAATCTTTCACTCAAGGAGCCCATAGTCTGTTGGGAGGAGCAGACCCATCAACTGGCCCTCCTCTGGGCCCTGGTCTCCTCGCCATCGTCCTGGTCTCTGTCCATGTCCCCCTCTCCCTCTCTTACAGGCCATAGTGAGAGTCCCGTGTGGCATGTTTGGTGAGCCATGCAGGGTAGAGCAGATGTCAATACTTGTTTTTATAATGGCCTTGAGAGTGGAGGACCCAGCTTCCTGGTGGACCAAGAAGGGCAGGTTTTTTCCCACTTTGCCCTGGCTGGCCAGGCTTGGCTAAGGTGACCAGATTTTAACATTGGTAAAGCAGGACACCATTGGGGGCAGGGAGCTATTGGCTGAGCTGTTTATGGTTAGGGACCCTGGCGGGGGCGGGGGGAGGGGGGGGGGCTACTTGTTTGTTCCAGACAGTTTGACTCCTTCTGAGCTAATTGCCCTTGCCTAGAAGCAAGGGAGGGAGCCAGTATCCTTCTGATACATTCCACCTGGGCGACCTTGCCCAGGAGGGGAGTAGGGAGTTTACATTAGCCTTTTCATTTCCAAATGAAGTTACATTAACCTCTTCATTCCCAAATGGAGTTACATTAACCTTTTCAGCAGCTGAAAACCATATATTCCCTT
>CAUYQV010103408.1:0-19812 GCA_963574575.1 Galagoides demidoff | reverse complement strand
GAGTTTGAGGTTGCTGTGAGCTGTGATGCCACGCCATTCTGCCAAGGGCAACATAATGAGACTCTGTCTCAAAAAAAAAAAAAGATAGACTCTCACTGTGCAGGCCAGGTTCCAGATGATTTGTTTTCTGACAAAGAAGTTCTTAAGAAGGAGGAGAATAAGATAAAGTAGGAGAAGATCCTTAATTAATGCCAAGCTCTGTTCCCTAACTCTGCCCTATGGCTGTACTCCCATTTCCACAAATGAAATTGAACGAAGTGACTTTGTCAGAATATTTGCTGTTTCTGTCTCTAGGTAGCTTACCTCTTACAGAGATGTTTTACACTTAACAGCAGAGTCTTTGGAGCTAGCAAACTGAAAGACCTTAATCATATACCTTTCATGAGTCAGCAGGTCTTTGAGCTTTGGCTTCCTGTCTGCAAACTGGGAACAATATATACCTTACGACTACCTAGAGAGTCCACAGAATAATGTTTGTTGAAAGCTCAGTGCAAGACCCAGGCTAGGACTTCCTAGCTGTTAACCTTTATTGTTACTGATAACAATTTCATTTGGGGGGATAATAAAGGGCTTAGTAAAGGCTTCTGGTTTGAAAGGTAATTTCCAACTGTGCTTATTTTTAAAATTATATTTTATGATAGTATAATGTCATAACTGACATCACAGAGATTGAACTCAGTATTGTCTACTTAGGTGCCATAGATTCAGCTACCAATTTCACCTTGATTATGTCTAGGAGGTAACTTCTTAAGAACAGATTTGTTCTATTTTTAACTTATTATTTAAGTATAACATACCCAAAGCAAAGTATCCAAATGCTAACATAGTTCAACATTCGTAGTTCTATGAATTTTTTTTCCTTTTTTTTTTTTTTTTTTTTTTTTATACAGAGTATTACTGTGTCACCTTGGGTAGAGTGCTGTGGTGTAGCTCACAGCAACCTCAAACTCTTTGGCTCAAGTGATTATCTTGCCTCAGCTTCCCAAGTAGCTGGGACTATAGGCACCCACCACAATGCCTGGCTATTTTTTAGAGACAAGGTCTCACCCCTGCTCAGGCTGATCTTGAATCTGTGAACTCAGGCAATCCTTGGACTCCTAGAGTGCTAGGATTATACAGGCATGAGCCACCACACCTGGCCAATGAAATTATGAATTTTCAAGGAGTTAAATCACCCATGTAGTCAACCTCTACACCATAAAATAGAGGTGACAACACCCCCCAAATCTCTGAGTTCCCAGGCGTAAGTACCTCCCAAAGCTGATAACATGGTCAGCTTTACCAGGGTTTGAGCTTTCTGACCCACAGTACGTACTCTTTTGTGTCTGGTGTCTTTTATGTTGTGTTTGTGAAATTCATTCAGTTGTTACCCTCTACTCACTATTTACATTTCCCATGATGCTTTCTCAATTTGTACAAAGACATTATTGTACAGTGGACATACGTGGCTCAGGCCTGAAATCCCAGTACTTTGGCCCAGCTAAAGTGGGAGGACTGCTTGAGGCAAGGAGCTCAAGATCAGCCTGGGCAACATAGCCAGATCGCAAGTTCTGAAAATATTAAAAAAAGAATCATCTAGGTATGACAGTGTCCTTGTAGTGCCAGCTACTTAGGAGCCTGAGGCAGGAGGAGCACTTGAGCCCAGGAGTTTGAGGCTAAAATGAGCTTAGGTCACACTACTGCACTTCAGCCTGGTGACAAAGGGAGGCTTTGTCTGTTAAAAAAAAAAAAAAAAAAAAAAAAGACCATCCATACAGAAACCTGGACCAGAAGGCAGCTGCTGAGAGGTCAAATGACCAAAGTCTAACTCTGGATCTGTCCATAATTAGGGGGCATTGGGCAAGTCCCTTTACTGTTGTTATCTGTAGTAAAATATCAAAGGAAAATGAGATTTAAAAAGTGGAATCATCTCCATACATCACAAAATTCTAAACCTACAGATACTGGCATGGATGTGGAGAGAAGGTAACACTTTAGAATTGTTGGTAGGATTGTAAACTTACACAACCTCCGTGGAAAGCAGTGCAGAAAATTCTCAAAGAACTAAAAGTGGACTTTTCATTTGATCCTGCAATCCCATTACTAGGTATCTACCCAGAAGGAAAATAAATCATTTTACCACAAGGACATTTGCACCAGAACGTTTATTGCAGCTCAGTTCACAATTGCCATGAATGGGAAGCAACTCAAGGGCCCAGCAACCCATGAATGGATTAACAAACTTTGGTATCTGATGAGTACTTGAATACTTATGTTGCTGGAAATAGTTTGGGCCAAAATTGCAGAGATAAGATCAGCAGTCAGAATGTGCAGAGAAGTGGAAGGCTACAGCTCTCTCAGGCGTGTAGCAACTTAACTTTATTTCTTGCAAGCTTATATACTCTTAACAACACTAAGTTCTTCACGTACACTTGCAAATAGTCTATACAATAAAAGTACAAAGAAACCATACAAAGTAAACCACAAAACTTATTCAGACATTCATATTTAAAAAACAGGTGCAAACCTTAACTGAAATGCACATTAACTTATCTTGTTTCTCTGCTCCCAGGGTCCCTTCCAGGAAATTCCAGAGACAGCCAGACTCTGCTTTCAGGCTCTGCCTCCTGCATGATTAGCTTTCTAATCAGTTCAGAGGGTCTTTAAAGGAACATCCCTTCATTTGGACTCTGAGAAGGCTTCTTCAAACAGAACTTCTTCAATGCCACTTGAAGTTAGATTGAGGTTATGATAGTGTTCTCAGAGCCTCTGATCAGAGACGCAGGGAAAAGGAACTGCAGATGAGATGATTGATTTGAAGGGAGGTCAAGACTCGCTCAGGTCAGCGACCAGGCCTGACTTTACTGATTATCTTATATACCTTTAAACATTTAGTAAGAATTTAACACAGATACAAAGAAGTGAAGTAACATTAGGAAGCTACCATTAAGATTACAATTCAGTGTGAAGGCTGAGGAACACATATACAATTGATTTTATTTAGAGTAAAAACATAAAGGAGACTGACTGTTCTTGCTGGCCCAAACCGAAACTAGAGATTATAATGTTAATGAAGGAAGAAGACAAAGAACAGAACCCAGTGCTCCGGGACATGTGTTCAAACTTCCAGCTGCGACCCTGGCCTAACTTTCCAGATCTCTTTTGAGAATCTTTCTGCATATCTATAGGCAGGTGCAGAAGCTCCATCTTTGAAGAAATCTTTCCCAGAATCATTCTCCTGGAGGAGCACATTGAAGCGAACTGCCATGTCTGAGCATGGGGTGCCTATCTCTACAAGGTTACATACTTATTATTCAGCCATAAGAAAAGATGTAGACTTTACATCTTCTATGTTTACTTGGATGGAGGTGAAACCCATTCTTCTTAGTAAAGCTTCACAAGAATGGGAAAAAAAAGTATCCAGTATACTCACTACTAATGTGAAACCAATATATAATGTGGCCATAGAATTCGTGTGCTGAACTTTATGGCCACTCTATATAAACAACTACATGCCCACAGGGACGAAATACACAAGCATGGTCTGTGAGGGGCAGGGGAGAGGACAGAGGGGGAAGCCAGAGGAGGGATTCTCACCCAATGTGCACAATGTGAGGGTGAAGGGCTCCACTGCAACTTGAACTTCACCTTAGAAATGAAAACAATGTAACCTAAACACGTATAGCCCCACATTATGCTGAAATAAAAAGAAAAAAAAAGTGGAATCAATAAAGCTAAAGCAAATAGTAAAAACTGCTAGCATGTGTTCCATGCTTACTGCTAAAACACATCTCATGAATTCTCATCATAATCTGAAGAGCTAGGTATTAGCTCTTTAAAAACAAAGAACTGGGGCTCAGAAAAATCCAAAGAATAGCATAAGCTTACTTCACCTCCAGGCAATGCAGTAACTTAGCCAGGCACATACTAAGTCATTAACACCTCACATTAACCCTATGGGGTTGGGACCCTCATCATTAACAGGCACAGAGGGGTGATGTAACCTGTCTAGATTACACAGCTAGAAGGCTGACATCCAGAGCATGGATTCCTAATCTCTAAACCATGCTGCGTAAGGTCATGCAGTCAATGAGAAAAGCTGGGGCCAAGCCAAGATTCAGATCCAAGCTGGACCATTGCAAAGCTCTAAAACACAACTTTTGTGGCACAAAATCAGAAAAGGTAAACAGCCAGTGGACCAACTTTAGTGATTTTAGAAATTGAGACATTTTAAACTAAAATCCTACATTTCTAAATTCTCTTAAAAAATCAGGAGTCTTGGCCACTCTAGGCTCACATGCCACAGGGTAGGTAACAACTAGCTAGAATTGTGCGGTGGCCGCTCCCGGGACACGGGGTTTCAGTTCACCACAGTCCTCCCGCCCCCCACGCTCTTTGCCCCTGCTCAGCTTCCTCTATCTGCACCACATGCCCGACCTTGAGGGCACTGGAGTTCTTATCCCACACCCATGGCAGCCCACATCCCCTTCATCGTATCCCAGGACTCTATGCTATATACAATGATAACATAATAATTCAGTGCTTTTGTAAGGCCTAAGAGGGAAATTGTAAAATATTTGGCTAAAATTTTGAAGGAATTCAAGAAATCAGGAGTACTGGGGTTGCTGGGATCAATCCATAAAGGACATTATCTGTGGCCAAAGAAGGAAAAGCACAAAGGAAGTACATAGTGAGGGGCTGAGAGAAGGGGGCACCCCTGGAGTCCTGCGCAGAATGCACACCCCTGGGCTTCCTGTTACCTGTTCATAGTTTATCAATATGGACGTCTCAAAACTGTTGGCTGCCCACTTGAGGAGGTTTGCAGACTACTTGGAGTCATGCAAACCAGCACGCATTTAGCTATAAGGAGTGCTGGCAATCTAAGAGAAGGAAACAAGGCACAGAAGTATGTGTTCATCAAGTCAAGACTTCTTAAGTGTATCTGTGTTGCCGGGCAGCTTGTCCCCCAGGAAACTCCGAAGGACTGAGAAAGCCCAGCACGGATCAGTGCAGTAGTACATGTGTGACACCATCACAGTCCAATGGTATACACTGTGAAAGGTGGGCAGGGAGCAATGATCTGTCTGGCTTATGAACATGTGTTAAATGTGTGTGGTCCATTGTAAAAATGGCTACAAATTCCACCCCCTGCTGTGCACTCACCCTGTAGCAACGTAACATTACAGAGTCTGGCATTCAGGAGATGGAGCTTATTTTCTTACCCCTGAGGTCTGGTCTAGTCTGGTGACTTGCTTTGGCCAGCAGGACAGCAGCAAACAGGATGCAACCAGATGCTTGAAAATCCCTTGCCCATGGACACACTCTTCTGCTGCGCTTGGAAAATCTGAAATTAGGCCACTGAACACACACTGGCTCCAGAAAAAGAACCATCCAGCTAAACCCAGCCCAAACTGCCAGTTCACAGAATCCTGGGCAACTAAATTGTGAGTTGTTTCAAAACACTGTGTTTGGAGTGATTACTCACACATCAAAAATTGACTGAAGCAATGTAGAAACACTGATATTTATTTAATAGAATCTATTCTTTTTTTTTTTTTTTTTGAGACAGAGCCTCAAGCTGTCCCCTGGGTAGAGTGCTGTGGCATGACAGCTCACAGCAACCTCCAACTCCTGGGCTCAAGCGAGTCTCCTGCCTCTGCCTCCCAAGTAGCTGGGACCACAGGCGCCTGCCACAATGCCCAGCTATTTTTTGGTTGCAGCCATCATTGTTGTTTGGCAGGCCCGGGCTGGATTCGAACCCGCCACCTTAGGTGTATGTGGCTGGTGCCTTAGCCACTTGAGCTACAGGTGCTGAGCCAATAGAATCTATTCTTTAGAATAATATTCCCTTCACCATACTTTCCCCTCCAATGTACACCTCAGAGGACAGATCAGATATTCTTGAAAATGCCATCTTCCCCTGTGTATACATGTCTTTACTTCCTCCTACCTCTTTTGTTCCAGTCTGATTTTGACCAGCATCACTGTGCTAAAACCATGCACCTCACGGCCCTCCTCTTCTCCCCACAGATGCTCCTTCTCGAGAATTTCCTTGAGGTGGTGCCCATAGCTCAGTGGGTAGAACACTGGCCACATACCATGCAGGTGGCCGTTTCTAACCCGGCCAGGCCAACTAAAAAAACAAAAACAAAACCAAAAAAAGAATGACAACTGCAACAAAAATAATAGCTGGGTGTTGTGGCGGGCACCTGTAGTCCCAGCTACTTGGGAGGCTAGCCAAGAGAACTGCTTGAGCCCAAGAGTTTGAGATTGCTGTGAGCTGTGATGGCATAGCACTCTACTCAGGGCTACAAAGTGAGACTCTGTCTCAAGAATTTCCTTGGAACCCTTCAGCTCCATCTTTAATATGCTTCTTTGATGTATAGATAGAATCATGAAAATATAGTATCTTGGGGGTCTGGCTTTACATATTTGGTATTGCACCCTGCATATGATTCTATAACTTGATTTTTTTTTAACTCAACATTAAGTTTTTGAGTTCTAAATGCTGATGTAGGTCATACATTTTATTGATACATTGTATTAATCCATTCTCCTGCTGATGGATATTTAGGTGGTTTCCAATTTTCTATTACTAAAACCAGTAGCTGCAATGAACATCCTTCTTGTGTGGACATGCTAAACCTCAGGGGGACCCACATGGAAGTGAAACTGCCATGTCATCTGGTGTATACATTTGCAATTTTCCTGCATCCTTTCACAACAGTTGTATCAAGTTCACTTCCACCAGTGCTCCATGACCATTCCCTATCCTCCATCTTCTTGCCAACACTTGATGCCACCAACTTTTTACATTTTTCTGAATTTCATGTGAGTAAAACAGAATTTCTTCTGAGTACCTCTGAGGTTCAATATCCTTTTCAGATAACATGCAGTTTCCTTTTTGAGCTGCCTGGTCATCTATCTTTTGCCCATTTTTCTATAGGACGTTTTATGTGTATATTTTCTGCCAGTTCTTTTTATATTCTGGATGCAAACCTCTTCTTTAAATGTTGCAAATATATGTTTCTGTCCATATAAGGATCTTCTTTCAAGCTTCCCCCCCCTTTTTTTTTTTTTTTATAAAATTAGGCACTAGTATTTTTAAAAAGTAATACAAGTGGCTCAGCGCCCTTAGCACAGTAGTTATGGCACCAGCCACATACACTGAGGCTGGAGGGTTTGAACGAGGCCCAGGCCTGCTAAACAGCAATGACAACTGCAACAAAAAATAGCCCTGTGTTGTGGGTTGTGGCATGTGCCTTAGTCCCAGCTACTTGGGAGGCTGAGACAAGAGAATTGCTTAAGTCCAAGAGTCAGAGGTTGCTGTGAGCTGTGACTCCAGAGCACTCTACTGAAGGCGACATAGTGAGACTCTGTCTCAAAAACAAACAAACAAACAAACAAACAAACAAAACAATGGCAGATACTGACTATATCTGTGTTTCTTTTTTTTTTTTTTGAGATGGAGCCCCAAGATATCCCCCTGTGTAGAGTGCCTTGGCATCACAGCTCATAACAACCTCCAACTCCTCGGCTCAAGCGAGTCTTCTGCCTCTGCCTCCTGAGTAGCTGGGACCACAGGCGCCCGCCACAATGCCCGGCCATTTTTTGGTTGCAGCCATCATTGTTGTTTGGCAGGCCCGGGCTGGGGATTCGAACCCGCCACCTTAGGTGTATGTGGCTGGTGCCTTAGCCAAGTGAGCCACAGGCGCCGAGCCTGTGTATCTTTTTTTTGAGACAGAGTCTCATTCTGTCACCTGGGTAGTGTGCTATGGAGTCATAGCTCACAGCAACCTCATACTCTTGGGCTCAAGCCATCCTCCTGCCTCGGCCTCCCCAGTAGCTTGCCAGGTGTTCTTTCAAGTACCTGACAAATATGAGCACATATAAATCTCCTTACAACCCTACAAGGCAGTGAACGAAAAATGTTAAATTTCCCCACTATTGGCTTTTAATGTTTAACAGAACTCATTCAGGTTTCTTAGAAACATAGATCAAGGCAAGAAAGCAGAAAAAATAATACAAAGCACAAAGGGTATTCTCAGATAGCTGCTTTGCGCAAATGGTCATATGTTTTAAGAGCAGTATAAACTGGTTAAGCTGCCTTTGCTAACTGTAGTGCTAAAGTCCTTATCTCCTGGGAAGTACTAAGCATGCTTAACCTGTAATTGTATGTAAATATACAATGACGCAGAGACTGAGCTCTGCATCACTTCCCAGAAAGGAATTGAAGGCTCTATGAATGGGCAGCCAGCAGAGATCTCACTTTCTGAAGAACTCCTGCCCCTGCCCAGGAGGGAGTGCCCAGAGGATTCCTGTCTTGATTAGGAGTGACAGCCCTAGGTAAATAACCTCTGATAAACTCATCTAAATCACAAAGCTGGATTTGTCTGAGTCATTTAACTCTTAGCTTTTCAGCAAGGAACTCTCCCTCTCTACCTGCTTTATTTCTCTGCCTAGCAAACTTACTAGCAGGCCCCAGTAGATTTCCCTTTCCACAAACTATTAAAAAGAGCAGATAGAAAGGAAATGTAAATGCTCTCTTTACATTTCATCAGCTCTCTGTCTTTCAGAATATATGGTGGTTCACACCTGTAATCCTAGCACTCCGGGAGGCCGTAGGATCCCATGAGCTCAGGAGTTTGAGCAAGAATAAGACCTTGTCTCTACTAAAAATAGAAAAACTAGCCAGGGCTTACGGTGGGCACCTGTAGTCCCAGATAATTGGGAGACTGAGGCAAGAAGGATCACTTGAGCCCAGGAGTTTGAGGTTGCTGTGAGTTATGACATCATGGCATTCTAGCCTGGGGCAACAGACTGTGGGGGTGTGTGATTGGTGCCTATAGCCTTAGGGGTTCCTGAATCATCCCTCAAATAATAGGGTGTGAGCTGAGCATCTGGCCTTAAAACTGCCAAAATGGCATCTCAGGGTAGAATCAACAATAGAATCAGAAACTCCTGTGATCTCAGTCTCCTACAGTGAGACCGCTGCTTCTCACCCTGCCAGAGGAAAAGCAAGCAGCCCACCAGTTTCCACAACACCCTGTGAATTTGATGGCAAATACTGAAAGCACATGTAGTAAGAAGATGGAGTCGTCCAGGCTAGGGCCGAGAGGACACAGCTGGTCTGGTTTAGGTCCTACATGACCTTTACCTTGAGTCATCCCTTCTTGCCGTTTTGTAAATTCAGCTTTAACCTAAAAGTGCATATCTTGAGTAGTTTGGAGCAATTGATTTAGGAGATTAACCTTTGGATTGGAATGTTGTTTGGGGTCATGAGTAATGCTGGTTATTGTTTATTATGGGCCATAGGGTATGCTGATTATTGTTGTTGAAGATAAAGATTAACGTGGCACAACTGAACAGTCGTGGAGAGGCTACTCTCCCTGTTCTCCAGAATCTCTGGCCTTCTGACAAATAAAGTTTGGTGGACTTATCCTCACCTCTGCATTATGGCTGACAGTGTCAGGTGGCCGGACCGCTTCGTCTGGTAACACCTTTTTTTCTCTTTGCCCCCCTTAACTTTAGCTTCGTCTTACTGTGGGCGTCCTCCCTTTCTTTCCTTGGGATGCCGTACCATCTCCCTACTCTCTCCTTGCTTTCTTTTTCTCCACTCTCTTTCCCTCTCTCACTCCTTCTTTCGTTCTAAAAAGATAAACTTTATACTTTAATATCCCGATTTTGGTCTAGAGAAATTCTTTTCTTGTCTCAGGCTGAGCAACTACTGAGCTTTGGAACCTAACACAGTGGCCTCTAGGAACCATCTTCATTTGGAGGGCAGTTTTCTACACTGTCTCAGTCTTTTCCTGAAGCAGCAATGCTTAACAGAGGTCAAAGTTACCTCACCTGTGGAGCTGACCTCTGTTCAAAGGAACCTTCAGGCTATTGCTTTTCAAACCTACTTACTCACCTGGATTTTGACGTTCCCCACACCCTTCTTTTCCCCCTTATAACACATTAGTTTCTTAAATAGTATGCATATGTGCACATGTGTGTATGGGTACCTGTGTTCACGTGCACATACTGTCATGAGTTGCTTCAAGATAGGGATGCATTCTTTTTTTTGTGACAGAGTTTCACTATGTCATCCTTGGTAGAGTGCCATGGCCTCACAGCTCACAGCAACCTCACACTCTTGGACTTAAGAGATTCTCTTGCCTCCGCCTTCCAAGTAGCTGGGACTACAGGCACCATCCACATGCCCAGTTATTTTTTGGTGGCAGTTGTCTTGTGTAGCAGGCACAGGCTGGGGTTTGAACCTGCCAGCCTCAGTGTATGTGGCTGGTGCTGTAACCTCTGTGCTATGGGCACTGAGTTAAGATTGGGATCCATTCTGAGAAATGCTTCATTACATAATGGAAGTAAGGGTCTGAAAAAGGGCAAAATGTTTTACCAGTTGTCTCTTTAAAACCTCTCACCCTTTTTGAGAAATTGAAACGTACATTCCTGCTCAAGGCCAGTGACAGAGGGGCCGGGAGTGCTCTTTGTTCTCTGTTTTCTAGTACCTTAACCCATAGGAGGTGGCTCAGCAGAATTATCCAACAAAGCTCACAAGATCATCTTCACTGGAGATGCTATAATTAAGCAACAATACCCTGAAGCTGAAAACACCCTTTAAAAAACTTGTATTTCTGTCTCCGTGCATGTAACTCAGCGGTTAGGGCACCAGCCACATACACTGGAGCTGGTGGATTCAAATCCAGCCCAGGCCTGCCAAACAACAATGACAACTACAATCAAAAAATAGCTGGGCATTGTGGCAGGTGCTACTTGGGAGGCTGAGGCAAGAGAATCTCTTAAGCCCAAGAGTTTGAGGTTGCTGTGAGCTATGACACCAGGCGCTCTACTGAGGGTGACATAATGAGACTCTGTGGCAAAAAAAAAAAAAAAAAACAACCCTTGAATTTCTGCTTACCGTGGTAATGATGGTTCTTTAAGATAGGAACATGCCATCCTCCTCATTTGCTGGCACATTAACAAATTTCTCTTTCCTTTTCCTTAAAACACATGTCCTTATTCTTCATTCAGCCTTGGGGGCCAAGCACTGAACTTTCAGTAAAAGGAAATAATATCATTCTGTCATCAAAGACTGTACTTACAGAAACCTCTACAGCAGAGCCCAAGTAGCCTATTGTTCTGAGGCTACAAACCTCTAGAGCAGGAGTGTTCAAACTTTTTGCTTCTCTAGGCCACACTGGAGGAAGAAGAGTGGCCACAAATTAAGTACACAAACACTAATGAAAGCCTATGAGCAAACAAAAAAGGTCTGTGCATAATTTTCATGATACCCATAACCACAGATAAGCAAAAAGTCCTCACATGATAATTCTAATTATGCAGTAGCCCATTCAGAGAGTCTTTAATATCATCAAGCAGGTCCCAATTTTGCAATCACTAATATAGAAAATGTACACATTTAAGTAATAAAAGGACTTCTAAAATATTTTTTATTAAAGAAAAAGTTGGCAACATAAAACTAGTGGGATGTGTGATGTTGCATTTGAGAAACTAATGCATCAGTATCTGATTTGATGGGAGTAGTTGCAGTTTTCAGTGAGTTCTCAAGGTGCTCATATTTTCATCCTAATTTTACTCTTAATGTGCTTCATTCTTGAAAATACTTGCTTGCAAATGCTGCCAAAAAGCGATGATTGTGCAGGGAGGTGTACTTGTCTCTGGGAAGACGGTACTTAAGAAAACTCCAGTAAAGACACATGATCAATTATTCTTTAAGTTGAATGTCAGATGGCAGTGCTGAGCATTCCATTTGAAAATGGGCAGGTCACGAATGCACCAAAATATTAATTATTAATATTAATTATTTTCCTAGAATTTGTTTTCAAATTCTTGTATCAAATTGAAAAGCAAGGTTGCACATATTTCACTGTTCACAGGACTGTGTTTAGCCAACATGTTGAAAGGCATAGAATCATTGGCCTTAATTTGAGCTTGCAATAGTTTCCATTTCATTTGGAATGCTGTTACGGTTGTTTAACTCATTTAAATGAAGGGTTAAATCCACTAAATATTCTCAATCCACAACCCAGTTTTTATCCTCAATTTCTGGCACAGATTTGATCTTTGATACCATAAATGACTTGATACCATCTCAAAAATTATTAAATTTCTTCAACATTTGGCCTCACTTAGCCATCTTACTTCTAAAAAGTAAATGATATCACCACAGTCAGCACCAGTACTTTTAAGTGATTCCTGAAATTGGTAATGATTCAATCCCTTGGCCCTTACAAAATTCATAGCTTGATGTTTTGCATGACATTATCCATTTCGGAAGCTCTTGGGCATAAGTTTTCTTGATACACTATGCAATGATACTTCATCAAACATGAGTTTGGGGCAGCAATTTCATTATCTTCTATTAATTTCATAAGTTCTATTTCACAAGTTCCTCCCATCACCAGGGTACTATCAGTAACTATACCAGATATGTTGACAACAGAGAGAGAAAATAGTTTTAACATTTTTTACTGCTTTGTAGAAATCTCTTGATTTAGTTGTATCTTTTAATGGCATCAAAGAAGCCATTTCTTCAGTGATATTATATTCATCATCAATACGTCTCATTAAAATGGCAAGTTGAGCGGTTGCAGCAGTAGTGCTGTCATCATCAGCATAGAATAAAATTTTAAATTAGCAGCTTTCCTCTCCAAACTTCTTTTGATAGATTTTCCAGGTTCTTCAGTTTGCCTGGCTATATAGTCTGGTGAGACAAACTGATTTTGGAAATATCCCTCTTTGTATTCAAGGCTAATTATATTGGTCATTCTTTCCATTCATGGATGGATAAAGTCACCATCAGTAAATGGTTCTGATTTTTTTTTTTTTTGCTATGAAATATGCTACCACATAACTAATTTTACAATGGAATCTGAGTTGTAACTTAAAAACATTTTTTGGCTTCTAAAATTTTTTTCCACTTTTTTATTTTTAATTTTTTAATTTTAGATTAATGTGAGAGTACAAATAACTAAGTTACATTGTTTACATTTGTTAGACAAAGTTAAAGTTCTAGTTGAGCCCTTTGCCCAGCAGGTGCGCTGTATACTCTTCCATTGGGCACCTTAGGTGAGAGCACACCAATCCCCCTCCCTCATTCCTTGCCCCTTTCTCTCCTAACCCCCTTGAATATACTTGTGTTTTTCTCTCATATAAGCTTGTAGTTGTTTTTCTATTGGTTTCATATTAGTATTGAGTACATTGGATACCTGCTTTTCCATTCTCATGATACTTTACTAAGAAGAGTGTGCTTCAACTCCATCCAAGTAAATACAAAAGATGTAAAGCCTCCATCTTTTTAACAGCTGAATAGTATTCCATGGCATACATATACCACAGTTTATTAATTTATTCCTGGGTTGATGGACACTTGGGTTGCTTCCATGTCTTAGCAATTGTGAATTGAGCTACAATAAACATTCTAATGCAAATGTCCTCATGGTAAAATGATTTTTTTTCTTCTGGGTAGATACCTACTAATGGGGTTGCAGGATCAAATGGAAGGTCTACTTTAGCAATTGGAGGATTCTCCATACTTCTTCCCATAGTTTGCAGTCCTACCAGCAGTGCGAAAGCATTCCCTTCTCTCCACACCCACACCAGCAGCTGCAGGTTTGGAATTTTGTGATGTGGGCAATTCCACTTTTTAAATCTCATTTCCTTTGGTGTTTTATTACAGATAACATCAGTAAAGGGACTTGCCCAATGTCACATAATTGTGGACAGATCCAGAGCTAGACTTTGTCTTGACCTCTCAGCAGCTGCCTGCTGGTTCAGCTTTCTATATAGATTTTTTTTTTTTAAACAGACAAAGTCTCACTTTGTCAGCCAGGCTAAAGTGCAGTAGTGTGATCTGAGCTCATTCTAGCTGCAAACTCCTGGGCTTAAGTGCTCCTCCTGCCTCAGGCTCCTAAGTAGCTGGCATTACAGAGAGACTGTCATACCTTGATAATTTTTTTTATATTTTAAGAATCAGTAATTGGGCAGCACCTGTGGCTCAAAGGAGTAGGGTGCCAGTCCCATATGCTGGAGGTGGTGGGTTTAAACCCAGCCCCGGCCAAAAATTGCAAAAAAAAAAAAGAACCAGTAACTTAGCAACTACAGTTGTTAGCAGGGGAAAAGACAGCTTAACATACTTTTTATTTTAACTCTACAGTGGCAGATTGATTCTTTGAGTTCTGAACTTTTGGTGCATTTATCCATTAGTTTACAAGAACAGAAATCCAAGAGGCTTCAAATATAAGAACTGAGAACAACTCTGTTGTTTTAAGGTTGTATATAAAGTCTCAGTTGAGTTTCTCCAAGAATCTGAGAAAGGAAGCCTGTGGTGTTAAATGAGTTGGGTGTTTAACTAATGATTCTGTTCAAACAGTGAGGTGGGGCAACTGGCTTGATCTCCCAGTGGACAGAGAAGCCATAGAATACACAGGGGGTTGTATTTAACCTTCCACTCTGATGATGGAGAGAGGAGAGGAAAACGGAGGTCTCAAAAATTAAGGGAGAGCAGAAAAAGTGGCTCTCGTGTTATTAAAATCATTTTGCTTACCTGTTAACAGGGAGAGTTACCCGAGGCTCAGCCATTCCACCATGACGGAGCTGAGCTTGTTCCAAGGTTGGGGTCTGTCTGTCAGACTGAAGTAGTCCTAGAGGGCTCCTGGGTATGAAGGATGCTGGCTCAGGGAACTTTGCCAGTCCAGCTGTAAACTCTGTTCCCCAGGGCATTTCTCTCCAGAGACCCAGCTGGCTGCAGAGGAAGCAGGGTGCAGCCTCCAGAGTGGGTCTTATTCTTGATGTCTTCTTGCCTGAACCTCCAGGACAGCCCTGCCTCTGAAAGATTTCTATCACAGAATCAGCCACCACTTGAAAGCTTTCTGCTCCTGGGCCTATTGCTGGCCCTTCTCTCTGTTTCCATTCTGTTATCAAAGACCATTGAAGGTCAGGTTTGAAAGTCCACTTGTGCAGGCGAAGGCTCCTTTACAAGCTTTTAGAGTTTGTGCCAAATAACAGGGACCTCCTGGGAGATGAAGTGCACTGCTCGGATGGATTGTCCCTCCCTAGTGCAGGGTCTGAAGGAGGAAGTTGAAAGAGAAACGTTACCTGGAAAATGAAGACAGTGAGAGCAGGTAGAATGCAGATCAGGAAGGCCAGCAAGCGTAAACCTCAGCAGGCCATACGGTAGAAAGAAAGCATTGTGAATGAAAGGAAGCTAGTGAGCCACGCCTCCTCCTGGCTGGATCCCAGGTCAGACTGGGTTTCCTGACAGGTTTTAGATGAGGACACCACCTCCAGGCCCCCTTCCTCAGGGAAGGATTGGTGGCCCCTTTAGCTCCCTCTGGAGCCGACAGGAGTATTGGTCACACAAGCCTCATCCATGCCACTTACCAGCTCACAGGGAACACCCTAACCCTCAACTATTAACTTTTTTCTCCCGAGTGGCTGACTTTTCTCTCTCTGTTATCTGAACCATCAGAAGATTCTCCTTTTTTCTTGTATCTATATTATGTAAAGACTTAAAAATCTGTACATATGGAATTTCATCTAACTTTCCTAATTATTGCTAAAAGCATTCAAGCTGTAAAATAGTATAATAATTCAAGGAACTGTTCAAGGGCCATCTTTCCTCAGAGCCTAAACCATACATAGGCCAAACAATGTTACAATGGCAGGTTCATTTCTTTTTAGTCAGAGTAATTAATACTCCTAAATAGCCCAATCGGATAGGATTTACCCCAGTGGACTTTCCTCCAGGTGTATAAACACAAAAATACAGACAGATAACACACACACAAACAGGGACAAATACCAGGTGTATACACAAACAGACTGATATCAGCTGTATACACAGAGACAGAAACACAAAGTGCACTTGTAATCAGAGAGCATATCTGTAATCAGGTATGTCCCTACACTGAGGCCAGATACTAGGTATGTACACAAAGCAGACAACAGTTGCATATGCGAGCAGAGACAGGGAGTGCACGTGAAATCAGAATCAGAGCGTGCCCTCGTAGCCAAGTGCATGCACGGGCAGAAACAGGTGGGGCACCTGAAATCAGACTGTGGACCAGGTACACACACAAACAGAAACAAGAGCTCACTAATTACTGACTGGATTAAAGGACAAACTTTTCCTTAGGGACAGGAGATGTTGATTCCATCTGTCAAGAAGTCCTCAGGACATATGTCCTAGTGGCACCTCTGGAGGAGAGTTCACGTCAGGCTTCTTGAGGTCCCTCTATCCCAGTCACCTGGAGAATTATGGCAAGTAAGGGGAACCCCGATGCTTACTGCAAGCCTCGGGGAATTGCCCCACGTTTGAGTGTCAGGTATGTAAGTAGGCTGCCAGTACCAGGTGCAGGACCAAGATTCAGAATCCCAGGAAGACAGGAGATTATTCTCAAAGCCTGCTTTACTTTGAGAGAACTTCCCAGAGTTCTTGTACTCTCCCCACAGTTATTATCTTTAGCTATACATTACCCAGCCCACAGAGGGGCCATGTCTGTTACTTTCCCAAGCTGCACATCTGGTGTTTCTTTTCTTCAGCTGAAGGTAATGAAGTCCCTGGGTCCTTCCCAGTGTTGGAGCCAGGGGAGGACTGGTTGATGTGACTGTCTGATAACTAGTTAGATCATTATGTAACTTTTATAGCTTGGGAGTGAGAGGGGGGTTGAGAATGTTTTTCTCTTACAATACAGTCATAGCTCACTGTAACCTTAAACTCCCAGCCTCAAGTGATCCTCCCTTAGCCTCCTGAGTCGTTGGGACCATAAGCACAAGCCATCATGCTCCACTAATCAAAAAAAAATTTTTTTTTGTGGCAGGCACCTATAGTCCTAGCTACTTGGGAGGCTGAAGCAAGAGAATCACTTGAGCCCAGGAGTTTGAGGTTGCTGTGAGCCATGACGCCACAACCCTCTACCAAGGGTGACAAAGTGACACTCTGTCTCAAAAAAGAAAAAAAAGAAATTGTTGGTTTCTGTTTCTAGGCATTGATAATAATTTCATAGTAAAGACTTTCTAACTGCTTATTTTTATATTTTATGCTGGTTAAATGTTAGAAGTGACATCACAGAGGTTGACCTCAGCATCGTTTCCTTAGCTGCCATAGATTCCCCTCTGTAGGTAAAAGTTTCCTTTTGTTTATATCTAGAAGGTAATTTCCTAAAAACAGATTGGTTCTGTTTTTAAATTTTTTAAAAAATATATAGCATTCACAGAGATAAGTACACAAATTCTGGCAGCTTTATGAATTTTCACAAAGCAAATTCATCTATCCAAACCATGAAATAGAGGTGACAATACCTCAAAAGTCTCCAAGAGCCCCGGCCGGTAATTACCTCCCAAAACTAAGAGCAGGGTCAGCTTTACTGAGGTTTGAGCATCACGGTCCGCAGTGTGTTCTCTTTTGAGGCCGGCATCTTCCACATTGAGTTGGTAAACCAGAACACATGATTTACATTTCCTATTATGTTTTCTTCTCTTACCCTTTAAAAACAGTATCATCCAGTGGGCATGGTGGCTCAGTGCTATAATCACTGCACTTAAGGCTGTGATTAAGTGACTTAAGTGACTTTGGAAGGTCACTTGAGGTTAGGAATTCAAGATAAGCCTGGGCAATATAGCCAGAACCTGTCTGTGTAAACAATTATCGAGGTGTGGTAGAACAGGTCTATTGTCCTAGCTACTCAAAAGACTGAGGTAGGATTCCCTGAACTTAGGAATTTGAGGTTATGGTCAGCTATGATTGGGTCATTGCATTCCAGCCTGGGCAACAGCATAAGATTGTCTCATGAAAAACAAAACAAAGCAAAAACACTACCAAATCTTAAGGGCAATATATCAATTATACCTCAATAAAGCTGTTAGAACAAAAGAATTATTATATCTTGGTTGAGATTTGAAAGATGAGTAAGATTTTGCCAGATTCAGGGAGCAGTTTGGGTTAAAGAAACAGGATGTTCAAAGATTCAATGCTTTAGCCAGGGTGACAGAACTTGTGTGGGTTAAAATTTTCCTTTATTGCCAAGATTCAGAATGCCAGGAAAACAGGGAAGTTATTCTCAAAGCCTACCTTACTTTGAGAGAACTCTTTTTTTTTTTTTTTTTGAGATAGAGTCTCAAGTTATCACCCTGGGTAGAGAGCTGTGGCATCTCCAACTCTTGGGCTCAACCAATCCTCTTGCCTCAGTTTTTCTATTTTTAGTAGAGGTGGAGTCTTGCTTTTGCTCAGGCTGGTCTTAAACTTGTGAGCTCAAGGTATCCCCCTGCATCAGCCTCCCAGAGTGCACCTAGAGAGAACTTTACAGAGTTCTTATACTAAGGTGACCAGATTTTAACATTGGTAAAGCAGGACACCATTGACCAGGGCAGGGTTCTTAATTAAAAATTTGGTCTATATGGAGCAACAAAAATTTTCATAGTATGCAAAAATAGTATTGTAATATATAGTTTTTAAATTTCAACAGAAGTACAATTTACAAATATAATACATTTTTAAAAATTATGTATAGGTAGCAGGTTCAAACTCAGCCCTGGCATATATATATAGTGTTATTTTATTCTTTGGCATATTTCTCATTTGAGTGATTTTTTTTTTAGTAGATTGCTATTGTTGTTTAAAAGGTCATGAAATTTTTCACAAGAATTTGTTGGCTTGGAGCCTGTGGCTCAAGTGGCTAAGGCACCAGTCACATACACCTAAGGTGGCGGGTTCGAATCCAGCCTGGGCCCTCCAAACAACAATGACGGCTGCAACCAAAAAATAACCGGGCATTGTGCTCGGCACCTGCAGTCCCAACTACTTAGGAGGCAGAGGAAGGAGACTCGCTTTAGCCCAGGAGTTGGAGGTTGCTATGAGCTATTGAAAGGGCCAGACCAGAGCCATTTTGTCATTTACTGCATAAGCTCCGTTCCTAGCCCAGCCCTTCACAGCAACCTCTGCCAGTAAAACCTGCAGGGCCACTCCCTGCGGCCTCTCCCACACCTGCTTGCACAGCCATTAAGCCGTTGATTGAGACACCTTAGGCAGACAGATGCCGTAATAGGCAATAAGTAGCAGCTCCCTTGAACAGCTCCCATAATAGGCAATAGGTTTCTACTGAAATTCAGGTATTCTCCTTCAACTACCTAATTATGCCACACCACCTCTAGCCCTGGTTAAGAAATCCCCCACCCCTCACCTATACCAATCCAAGTCCTCCCTGTACTAATGAAATCATCAACCACCAATGTAAATCCTCCTTTACTAATGAAATCACCAACCACCAATCAAGAGTGTACGAACCCAACCCTACCCTTCTTGCTTTCTGTACCCCATAAAAACTTCCTCCACCCCGGGTTTGAGGCTCTTCTTTGGTGTGTACACCAGGAGAGTCCAGGTCTGGGCTTCCCGGGCCTGAATAAAACTCACCTTGTGTTTTTACATCGGAGTGTGTCTCGGACTGTCTCTTTGGGGCCACTTGGGTAATTTCAGGCATAACACTATGATGCCATAGCACTCTACCGAGGGTGACAGCTTGAGGCTCTGTCTCAAAAAAAAAAAAAATTGTTAAATTATATTTCACACTTAAAATGGCTTTCAAAGTCTCAACACTTAATTGTGATTTTTTCTGATGTCCACACTTTAATTACTATAGAAAAAACCCGTTTAGTCGCAGCATTAGTTCCTGGTAAGGACAGCACATATCCCACAATTTTTAGTGCATTATTTGTATAGAACATGGTTTGTTTCAAAATGATGAAATATTTCTAAACATTTGTTCTCTATTGTGATTTTTGCTGATGCCCAAGAGTTAACCTTTTCCTTATCAATAT
>CAUYQV010103404.1:0-20907 GCA_963574575.1 Galagoides demidoff | reverse complement strand
ACCTGATATTAAAATTGGAGAAAATATATTGTTATAAAGGAGAAATTACAAACATATTTAACTTATAAATGAGGATGCAATATGATAACATATTAAAAATTAATGTTTAAGTAATGTACTTTGGTCAAAATTAAATACAATTTATATAAAAATTAGTCACTATTTTTTTTCTTTCTTTTTTTTTCCTTGCCCACACCCCCTCCCTTCTTCTCTGTCTGGTCCCCCCTTCCCCCATGCCCCACCCTGTCAATAATTGTCTTCATAGCAAAGTTGAATACATAGGATTATTACTTCTCCATTCCTGTGATGTCTCACTAAGAATAATGTGTTCCACCTCCATCCAGGTTAGTACAAATGCTGTAATGTCTCCATTATTTTTGATGGCTGAATAATATTCCATGGTATACATCTACCACAGCTTACCAATCCACTGTTGGGTTGGAGGACATTTAGGCTATTTCTACATTTTAGCAATTGTAAATTGGGCTACAATAAACAGCCTCGTACAAGTTTCTTTATAATAAAAGAGTTTTTTCCTTCTGGATAGATGCCCAGTAGTGGGGTTGCAGAATCAAATGGGAGGTCTGAGTTGAGTTCTTTAAGGTCTCTCCATACTTCCTTCCAAAAAGGTTGTATTAGTTTGCAGTCCCACCAGCAGTGCAAAAGCATTCCTTTCTCTCCACATCTGCATCAGTATCTACAGTTTTGAGATTTTGTGATATCAGCCATTCTTACTGGTGTTAGATGATATCTCAGGGTGGTTTTAATTTGCATTTCTCTGATAATTAGGGATGATGAGCAATTTTTTGTATACTTAGTAGCCATTCATCTATTGGCTTTAGAGAAGACTCTATTCATGTCTTTTCCCCATTGATGTATCGTATTGTTTGTTTTTTTCTTGTAGATTAATTGAAGTTCTGCATAGATCCAGTTATTAGGTTTTTGTCTGATTCAAAATATGCAAATATCCTTTCCCACTTAGTAGGTTGTCTATTTGCTTTGGTTGTTGTCTCCTTGGCTGTACAGAAACTTTTCAGTTTCATTAAATCCCATTTGTTTATTATTGGTGTTGTAGCTATTGCCATGGTGGTCTTCCTCATAAAGTCTTTCCCCAGGCCAATATCATCAAGTGGTTTTCCTATTCTTTCTTTGAGGATTTTTATCATTTCATGCCTGAAATTTAAGTCCATTATTCATCATAAATCAATTTTTGTGCGTGGAGAGAGGTCTGGGTCCAGTTTCAGTCTTTTACTTGTGGATATCCAATTCTCCCAGCAGCATTTATTGAATAAGGAGTCTTTCCCCCAGTGGATGCTCTTGTTTGGTTTATCAAAGATTAGGTGGCTGTTAAGTTGTTGGTTTCATTTCCAAGTTTTCTATTCGATTCCAAATAGCTATGTCTCTATTTTTTTGCCAGTACCATACTGTCCTGACCACTATGGCCTTGTAGTACAGCCTAAAATCTGGTATAGCGATACCCCTGGCTTTGTTTTTATTACTAATAACTACCTTAGCTATATGGGATTTTTTTCTGGTTCCATACAAAATTCAGAATCATTTTTTCCAAGTCTTGAAAGTAGGATGTTGTATTTTAATAGGGATGGCATTGAATTGATAAATTACTCTGGGAAGTATAGATATTTTAACAATGTTGTTTCTTCCAAGCCATGAGCATGGTATGTTCTTCCATTTGTTGATATCCTTTGCTATTTCCTTTCTTAGGGTTTCATAGTTTTCTTTATAGAGGTTCTTCACTTCTTTTGTTAGGTATATTCCAAAGTATTTCATTTTCTTTGGGGCTATGGTGAAGGGAATTGTGTCCTTAATTAACCTTTCATTTTATATCCTGAGACATTACTATCTTTTTTGATGACTTCCAAGAGTCTTGTGGTTGAGTCTTTGGGGTTCTCCAGGTATAAGATCATATCATCAGCAAAAAGGGAGAATTTAACCTCCTCTGCTCCCATTTAGATGCCCTTCATTTTCTTGTCTTGTCTAATGTATTGGTTAAAACTTTCAACACAATGTTGAATAGTAATGGTGACAGAGGACAACCTTGTCTGCTTCCAGTTCTAAGAAGAAAAGCTTTCAGTTTTACTCTGTTCAGTAAAATACCAGCTGTGGGTATGCCGTAGATAGCTTCAATCAGTTTAAGAAATGTACCACCTATGCCTATACTCTTCAGTGTTCTAATTAAAACAGGATGCTGGATTTTATTGAATGCTTTTTCTGTGTCTATTGAGAGGATCATGTAGTCTTGGGTTTTACCTCTGTTGATGTGAATAATGTTTATGGACTTGCATATATTAAACCAGCCTTGCATTGCTGAGATGAAACCTATTTGATCCTGATGTATGACTTTTTTGATGATAAGCTGTAATCTATTAGCTAAGATTTTATTTAGAATTTTTACATCTATATTCATTAGTAAAATTGGTCTGAAATTCTCCTTTTTGGTTGGGTCTTTTCCTGGTTTTGGTATCAGGGTAATGTTTGCTTTATAGAATGTGTTGGGAAAGATTTCTTCCCCCTCAATCTTTTGGAATAGTTCCTGCAGTATAAGAATAGGCTCTTCCTTGATGGTTTGATAGAATTCTAGTATGAAGCCATCAGGACCAGGGCATTTTTTTGTTGGGAGATTTTTTTTTATTGTTTTTTTGATTTCAGTGCTTGAAATTGGTCTGTTTAGGAGATCTAGTTCATCTGGGCTAAGTCTAGGGAGAGGGTGTGATTCCAAATATTGATCCATTTCCCTCACATTATCAAATTTCTGGGCATAAAGATTCTGGTAGTATTCAGAGGTGTTCTCTTATATCTCTGTGACATCAGTTGTTATTTCCCCTTAATCATTTCTGATTGAGGTTACTAGAGATTTTATTTTTTTACTTTTAGTTAATCTGGCCAAGGGTTTGTTTATTTTGTTTATTTTTTTCAAAAAACCAACTCCTTCTTTCATTAATTTTCTGAATGATTCTTTTGTTTTCAATTTCATTGATCTCTGATTTAATTTTGGATATTTCTTTTCTTCTGCTGGGTTTAGGCTTAGATTGTTCTTCTTTTTCCAGTTACATCAGGTGGCTTGTGAATTTATTGATGTGCTTTCTTTCTGTTTTTCGAATGTAAGCTTATAAAGCTATAAATTTTCCTCGCAGGACTGCTTTTGCTGTATACCATAGGTTTTGGTAGCTTGTGTCATCATTGTTGTTATATTTAAGGAAGTCAATGTTTTCCTTTTTAATTTCTTCCTGCACCCAACTATCATTCAGCATAAGGTAATTTAACTTCCATGCCTTTGTGTGAGGTTGAGGATTATTGCTGGAGTTGAGTTCCACTTTTAATGCCTTGTGGTCTGAAAGATGCAAGGTAGAATTTCAATTCTTTTGATTCTGTTGAGGTTCACTTTGTGTCCTAGGATATGATCAATTTTTGAGAATGTTACATGGGACAATGAGGAGAATGTATATTCTTTATCTTTGGGATGGAGTGTTCTATATATGTCTATCAATCACAGTTGTTCAAGGGTCTCATTTAAATCTCTAATATCTTTGTTTAATTTCTGTTTGGAGGATCTGTTCAGCTCTGAGAGAGAGGTGTTAAATTCCCCTGGTGTTATTATGCTGTTATAGGATGTCATATTGCTTGGACTAAGCAATATTTGTTCCAAGAATCTAGGAGCATTTAAATTGGGTGCATAAATATTTAGAATTGAAATGTCTTCTTGTTGTATTTTTCCCTTGACCAATATGAAGTGACCATCATTGTCTTTTTTAACTTTATTTGCTTTAAATCCACATGTATCTGAAAATAAGTTTGTAATCCCTCTTTTCTTCTGACTTCCATTTGCCAGAAAAATTGATTTCCAACCCTTTATTCTGAGTTTTTATTTGTATTTCGATGTGAGATGCGTTTCTTGCAGACAACAAATAGATGGCCTGGGTTTTTTTCATCCAATCATCCAATCTATGCCTCTTCAGTGGGGAATTCAAGTCATTGATATTTATTGAGATAATTGGCAAGTGTGGTTGTGTTTTATTCATTTTATCTCATGAAAGTCCATTGTTTAGTTTTGTCTTTTGCATCATTGTGGAAACTAGGTTCTCTCCTTTAATTTCTGGGTGTTTACTTTGTTGAAAGCCCATTGCAATGGTCAGTGTGTAGGACAGGTTGTTTCCTCAGTGTTTGCATATCAATAAAAGATATGATTTCTCCGTCAATTTTCAAGCTTAGCTTAGTGGGATATAGAATTCTGGGCTGGAAATTGTTCTGTTAAATTAGGTTAAAGGTATATTACCATTGTCTTCTAGCTTGAAAATTTTCATTAGAAAAGTCTACAGTCACCCTGATAGGTTTGCCCCTGTATGTCTGTTGGTACTTACTCCTGGCAGCCTGAAAAATCTTTTCTTATGTCTTGACTTTAGATAAGATCATTACAATATTCCTTGAAGAAGGTCTATTTGGGTTGAGGTGACCAGGGGACCAATATCCCTCTGGAAGGAGTATGACAGAATCTTGAGCGATATTTGAGAAGTTTTCATTTATAATATTCTCTAGAATGAAAAAAAATGTCTTCCATTCCTCTGGGACATTCTTCTTCCCCTTCTGGGATACCTATAACCATATGTTTGAACGCTTCATAGAGTCCCACAATTCTATCAGTGAACGTTCTGCTTTCTCTTTCTTCTTTTCAGCCACTTTAACAATCTGTGTTATCTCAAGAACTTTATCCTTGAAGAAAGAAGAAGATTCTTTCTTCTGCCTGACCTACTCTGTTGTTGATACTTTCTATTGCATCCTTAAGTTCCCTAACTGACTGCCTGAGTTCCTTCAGCTCTGCTTTAGCCTTTCTGTATTCTTTGTATCGTTCATCTCTTATTTGATTCTGTTTTTGAATTTCCTTTTGGTTATTATCCACTTTCTCAGCAATTTCCTTCATTATTTTCATTATATATATTCTAAATTCCCCTTCCATCATTTCTAATATTTCTTTATAGGAGGAATCCTCTGCTGTAGCTACTTCATGATCTCTCTCTGGACTGGCATTTCATGTTGCCAGAATTTTTCTGCTGATTCTTCCTCATGAGTGCTTTCTTATATCTGCTTCCTTACCCTAATTTTCCTTTCACTTCTTCTTGCTCTAAGTTACTATGCCACAGACCTAAAGTTTTAATAAGTCTTTTTGGTGCCAGACCAGGAGGATGAAAAGATTGAGAAGCAAGAAGGGAAAAAAGATTTAAAAAAGAGAGAGAAAGAGAGAGAGAGAAAGAAGAGGGGGTGAGTAAAAGGAAGTATTGACAAAAAGAAGAAAGGCTCCAATAGAAAGAAGCAGAATATAGGTGTATATATGGTACTATGACTCACCCTTAAAAATCCCCAACCTCTGGGGGTTTTGGGTTGGGTTATTCACTTGAAGTCAACATCTCTTTGCCACCCAGCTCAGACACTGTACCCCACCTCCACCAGGTAGAGAGGAAAGACAAAAATACCATAAATCAAACCATAACATTCAAGCAAAAACCCTAAAAGGATAAAATTGGGGGTTAAAAAAAATAATGGGGGCAGAAACTCTGGCAAAAATGAAATTCTGATTATTAAATAAGGCAAAAATGGAAGATTATATTTAAACTAGAATAATGAAAAAAATGTTGAAATAAAAAAAAAACCCAAAAAACAAAAACCCCAAAACCAAAAATCCTAACAGTATATATATCTTGGTAAATATTGTCTGGGCAACAGGTGATCTTCTGAGGGATGAGAAGTTAATCCCAATGTTGATATAGCTGTATAAGATGGAGACTAGAGGCTTCAGCTGATTACATAGACCCCGCAGGTTTAGGAGCCCAAATGTCTCCTCAGCCCACTTAAAAGACACTCCAGACCATGAACATTGGCCAAGCAGATTTCCAAGGAAAGCACTTATCCCTGGGATCTCTCCTGGTGTGGCTGCCTTCTTATCCAGTGCACCAAATCCAGTTTCCCTTGATGTTCCTGAGGGCCAAAGCTGTTAATCTGCCAAACACTTGGATCTCTGCACCTCCCCAGTGTCTCAGCCCCCGCCTTTGGGCAGCTCAGTCACTAGATTACTTGCCCAAGGTCTCCTGGCCCATCCCCATGCTGCAACATGCAGGGGTAGCTCCCCCACAATTGTGTGGGCAGCCCATAGCTGAATGGCATTAGCTCCTTACAGACTCAGCGGCTTAGTCTGGGCCCCAGACAGTGCCCAAAGTCATCTGCACCCAGCCCAAGGTCTCCCAAGGCAATTCAATGGAGTGCCCAAGTCGAGAAAAACCAAAACAGCCCCCAGGCAAGGCTCTTCCAACTTGTGGTCTGGCTATTGTTATAGGTACAGCTGCAGGCAGCCTCCAAACAAACAGGCAGCCACTACTTGCCTGTTTTCCACAGCTTCTGTCCTCCTCGTGGGGTCTAGAAGTCTCTTTCTGACTTCCTGAGTCGCCATAGAATAGCCACTGGGCAAAACCCACTGGCCAGAGATGGAGTCGTCTTTATTCCTTCCCCACTCTCACTGCTCCTGGTTATACAGAAGCTGCTACTTGGCCACCATCTTGATTATTTCAGTGAAATGATATGGAATTGATGATCAAGACAGGACAGAAGCAAGAGATCCTCAGGGTACAGGTAACATCCTCCTGCTTATTTTAGTATTACTTTACAACCTAAAAAAGGAAACTCCATTGATGCAACGTATCCATTCTGGTGAATATTTCCTCAGTCTTGTGCAGGCTATAATTGCCAACATTGGATTGATTGGTGTTTTCCTCAGCACATCCCCAACTTCGGCTCCACTCAAAGTCCTAAGCAGTGGTTCTCAACCTGTCTGTATTTATTTTATTTTATTATATATGGTGTCACACTCTTTCACAAAGTCTAGGCATATTTACAGATATGGAGTAATTCAGACCACTCTGCTCAGATGTTCAGTGATTTGAGATAAAATGAGAAATGAAAGCCAAAGGGATAGCTCTGCTGGCTGGGCAAAGTCTTCTGTGAAGACCTGTGACCTTGAGAACTATGTTGCACACCTTGGATTCAGGGCTAAGTGCTCATAGCTACCCCTGTGAGCATCATGTCCAAGAGAACTGTTTAAAAGAAATTCTCCCCCTTCTTATTGTGAAAGTTTTGACAACATGAAGAAAGTTCCATTTAAAAAATTCGCAAAATATCAGAAAATCTTTATACAAACGAGTGGGAAAAAAAGGAAGAGGCCTAAATACATCCTGTGAAACTAATATCTGGATTCCAACACTATTCCAACTATTCCAAAAATAGTATGAGAAAATGAAACCGATAACAATATCACTTATTAATAGAAATGTAAAATTTATTTTTAAAAAATGTCAGGGCTGGGTGCAGTGGCTCATGTCTATAATGCTAGCACTCTGGGATGTTAAGGTGGGTGAATTGCCTAAGCTCACAAGTTTGAGACACCAGCCTGAGCCAGAGAGAGACCTCGTCTCTAAAAAAATAGCCAGGCATTGTGGTGGGTGCCTGTGGTTCCAGCTACCTGGGAGGTTGAGGCAAGAGATTCAATTGAGCCCAAGAGTTTGAGGTTGCTGTGAACTGTGATGCCATGGTACTCTACCAAGGGTGACAAAGTGAGATTCTGTCTCAAAAAAAAAACAAAAACAAACCTAGGGTGGTGCCTGTGGCTCAAAGGAGTAGGGCACCAGCCCCATATGCTGGAGGTTGTGGGTTCAAACCCAGCCCTGGCCAGAAACTGCAAAAGAAAAAAAAAAAAAAACTAAAAAAACTTTAAGATTAATATGAGGGTACAAATGATTAGATTACAATGTTTGTGTTTCTTAGGTGAGGACCCTGCTGTAGTTGTGCCCCTCTCCTAGGAGGTGCACCATAAACTCTTACACTGTGCCCAGTAGGTGAGAGCACAGCAACACCTCCCCCATAAACTTGAATTAAATTGAGTCTTTCTCTTGTGTGGGCATGTATTAGTTCATCTACTGATTTTATATTAGTATTGAATACATTGGATACTTACTTTTCCATTCTTGTGATAATGTACTAAAAAGAATATTCTTGCCTCTAACCAGGTTAATACAAAAGATGTAAAGTCTCTATCTTTGTATGACTGAATAGTACTCCATGGCATATATACCATGGTTTATTAGTCCATTCAGGGGTTGATGGACACTTATTCCATATCTTAGTGATTGTAAATTGAGCTATGATAAATAATCTAGTTGTTATGATAAAATATTTTCCCCCTCTTTGGGGTAGATTCCTAGTAATAAAATTGTGAGATCAAATGGGAGGTCTAATTTGAGTTCTTTGAGGATTGTCCATACTTCTTTCCAAAGAGGTTGTATTAGTTTGCAATCCCAAAAAACTCTTAATAAAATAATTTAAGTACTAGAAAGCAATGTACAAGATCTGACAATTAAGTTTACAAACACATCCGAGAAAAAGTTCTACATATCTCATTGCTGAATATCACTATGGTAACCTTTGAGATACTCCCCTTAGAAAACCATGTACTGATACCAGTGCCAGTCCATGCTTCAAAGTAATTTTGTAACTCTCTTTCTGGAATGGCTATCAAACCTGTTGTAGTTCCTCACACAAAAACACACAATAATGAATGCCATTCAGCAAGATGCCACCACACATCCACACGAACACAGCTGTGGGACACTTATATACCAAGGTTAAGAAATCTTACCTAATTGTGTAGTGCTGCCAATGTAAACACACCGTGGCAAGTTTGCAGACTTGTCAGACCTCTAACCACAACAGCTCTGATGGTTCTTCCAGAAAAAGAATTCCAAATTTGCTTTGAAGTTTGAATTAGGCATAGCTTCCCAAGGGGAGTACTTTGAAGGTGAGAGTTTGTATAAAAATAAATAATTTTGCTCATTTTTATTTTCAGTATTAGAAAAATAATTTTTGATTTCCTAAGTCTCAAGCAGACAAATTATATGGTTGATGGTCAATATGATCAATCAAGTAGATGCAGAAAACCATGCATATTAATTAAAAATTCTATTAATAAATTAAGAAGACAAAGGAATTTATTTCCATTGATAAATGTGACTATAAGAAAAATGTGGCAGGTTTGTAAATACTGTAGTTTGGATCTCAAGGGAACATCTACTTTCACCATTACGTAACAGGTGCCCTTAAGATTCAGCTAAAAAAATGACACAAAGACAACAAATAGCAGAATAGCATTGAAATAAAGAATTGTTTGTGTTTTTTTTTCCAAATGACATTGGAAAGAAGAACCAAATGACTAAGTGGGCAAAATCTTGACATTAATAAAAGAATTCAGCAAAGGGATAAGAAACAAAACAAACATCTAAAAGATTAACATTCCTGCATACCAGCAATAAGTAAATAAAGCATCTAATAGAATGAAGGAGCCTACTCACAATAAATAGGCCTGTTAATTCTTTAAAAGGATACTATTTACAATAAGAAGGCCTATACAAATTTAAAATGATAAGAAATACAGTGTAACCAAATTTAGTCAATTGTCTTCAGAAAACATTTTTAATGCAGAGTATCAAAGTCTATTTTTACTTAGAATAAATATATTTCATATTTTATATATATTTCATTCACATAAAGCCCTACAAATTGTTAAGAAAAAACCAATCATCCAATAGGGAAGTTGGCAAGTGCTTTCAATAAGCTATTTTCAGAAGAAGAAATCAAAGTGACCAAAAGTCTTATATGTGTAAGTCCAGTAATTGTCCAGAAAACAGAAATTAAACAGAAATGACTTTACATTAATGTAATTTCCAAAAATTTATGTCTGATAAAAGAAACTATTTCTAAGAATGGAGAGAAATACAGATTCCGTAACACATTTGGTGAGAAAATAAATGGGTGAACCTGTTTTAAAAAAACAATGTAGAAATCAGTAAAATTTCTGTGTGGTGTTGTGACTTCAGATATATCGTGATGGGCAAGTGGAGAAGGTCTCTTCTTCACACAGTGATGTGTTAAAATTTAGTGTACTAGTGGAAAATTTGAGGTATAGTAAGACAAATAAATCAGGAGATGACTGCTATTGAAAAGGTAGGTTATCACTCATAATCCCCAAGGAAATGGGGGTATGTCACACCATGGAGGGGGTCACATCAAGGTCAGTGATGAATCAGAGAGTGGGCAGCTGAAGACACTTTATTGTGATTTTATGTGGGAAGGAATAGGTGAGGAGGACAAACGGGCTTAGGATTGGCCAGTGTGAATAATTTCAGTGGGCTCTGGGGCACAAACAATTGTCTGGCAGCTGGCCCTGGATGATTAGAGCAGGTGGATAGGGACAGTGGTGATAGAGCCCTGTGGATGGGGTGGTTGGGGTACGCCCTCTGGATTGATTGGTTTGTGTTTGAAAAACATGCTCCTGGAAGGAGGACTATGTGGCAGGTGGTGGGAGGTGAATGGGACATTGACATTGGCAGAGATCAAGGAAGGTGACTCAGGTATGTCTTTAAGATGTCCAGAACCATCTGTGTCCAGCATATGCACAGGGAAAATAATAAAACGTCAAGTTTCCAGAAACAAACAAAAATCATGATTCATACAACCCCAAACACAGATCAAGCCAGGCTTAGGTTCTCATCTTTGGAGTGATGGTAATTAATGACAACATGAAACAGGGAACCAGGGATAGGGGCAACACCTTCCTCCAAAACTTGGAGACACACTTTGCGTCTTCAAGTTTCAGTATTTTCCCAACTCAGTCCCACTACTCGGATCAACAAAACCAAAAAGAAGAATTGACTCATTGTTGATGTGCCGGAGGAGTTTAGAATCTCCATAGATATCTGAGCCAGAGAAATCACCACTGTGTTACACCAGACTGTGCTGTATCAGGACCGTCCTGAAATTGAAGCCCATCTTCTACAGTCCTCTGCTAGTCAGGTGAAAAGAGTTGCTCAGTCATTTAAGTAACCTCAATTAATCTCACTGTGAACTTTACTCAACTTTGAGTTTGGGGCTTCAGAATGATTAAGGTGGGAGCACTGGCTTTCTGATTAAATTAAGTTGTTCTTTTTTATTTTTTTTCCTCTGTACTAATATTTTCACTTTTGAGAACTTGAGAACCTCTGGTACAAGTATATAAGACAGCACCTACAGGTTCACTCTAATGACTGTGAGTGTAGTAGTGAAGAATTGAAAGTAACCTAGATTTCCATCGGCAGAAAAATAGATATTGGAACTACTGGATACTAATACAACAGCATTCTGTATATAATTTAAACAACTTGTGTCCACACGTATCAATTGGATAAATTTCTACAAATGCAATAGCATAATAATACAGCTGATCCTTAAACAACATGGGGCTTCTGGGAACCAACACACATAGTTCTCAAGAGAAGGGGACATGACACGTGAAAATCTGTGTGTAACTTCTGATAGTATAAGCTGCTGATTAATGCATATTTGTATATGTATTATATATTGTATTATTAGAAGAAACTAATCTAGAGACAAAAATGGTTATGAAGAAAAAAATAAGAGTTTTTAAGGAAAATTAGAAATATATTATCATTACATGGAAATGGGGCATCTTGAAGGTCTCCATCATCACAGTTGCCACACTGAGGAGAAACAGGAGAGGTTGGTCTTGCTGTGTCAGGGGTAGGAGAGGCTGAAGAGGTGGAGGAGCTGGGGTGGGTGGCAGGAGAGGCTGCTACATTTGTTATACATTTTATGGGAAACAAAATCCCGAGCAGTTCAGGAGTCAACTGCATGTATATTTTATATACAAGAAAATAATAGAACTTTGTGTTTTATGCATACAGATGTAATAAAAATATTAAAAAGTGAAAATACAGATAATTTCTCTGGAAAATTAATTTCAAGTGTGATTGAAATATTCTGCATTTACCATGAGGGGGACACACTGAGGGCCTCTGCTGACAAGGTGCTGGAACCCAGTTTCTGAGTCTCGTTTCTGGGCAAAACATATTCATAAGTGCAAATCCATTTTACCTGCAATTTGTACACTTTGGGGGAATGATCAATTTTACTTTCAACAAGATCTCTTATATATGTATATATATATATATTTTAGCACCCCTGGTATTATTGAAATAAGGATTTCAGATTTCAATTTGAATATAGATAAATACCAGATTCATGGATGAGTAGTGCTATCCAAATGTAGCAGTCATCAATAGAATAACCTGTACATTTAAAGCAATTCCAATCAAAATATTAAAAGGAATTCAATTTATGCAATTTATGAGTTTAAGCAGAAATGAAGAATAAAACAGGCAATAGTTGGAAAAAATAAACTTGTGATCTTGCCTTACAGTAGATCATGTTTGACATAAATATTATTATTTAAGAGTCATGATATTGACACAGAAATACACACAGACAGATGGAACCGTGCAGAGAACCATGACTGAGCGGCTCACTCCGGTGGAAGTGTGGTGCCTCCAGGAGCAGCGTCACAGAGCAGGGGCTAAACGGTTTGAATGTGATAAAGAAAGACTGCTAGGACAAGCGGATGTTCATCTGAACAGGGAAATTAAGCTGGACCCCAACATACTACAGGTTAAAAAGAACCTAAGATTTTTTAAGTACATGTTTCATCTACTACATTTCACTTACTGTTCCAAATGCATTACGCATATTCATTCATATAATTTTCATAACTGCTCTGTGAGGTAGGTACTAATAATATAATCAGCATAGAGCCATCCTACTCATTTTACAAATGTGCCAACTGAGGTAGACACAGAAGTCAAACATTAAATTATGAGGCATGTCTCTGTCTTCTGGGGAGCGAGTGCATCTTTAAAAACACATAAAGCAAACATTATAATAAAAAACTGGTACATTTTACTACATTAAAACCCAAAACCTCATCACAGAAATAAGGAAAAGACTTACAAGACATATCAAACTTTAAAAGAGAGATTTTCCTATGCATATTACTAATGCAGTGATAGTACCTAGACTTTATAAAGAAACTACAAATTCTGTATGAATCCTAAAGAAAGAAAAAATAGCTAAAGCAGGAAATTCACAGATAAAGAAGCAAAAATGGTAAGAAATGTGTCAAAATATGTGAAGTTTCATTAGCAATGAAGATGCACAAGGGAAGGCCGTAGTGAAATTAGTTTATCAAATGTGAAAAAAGCCGGAAAATGCCAAATGTTGCAGAGGCATACGTAGGTCAGGCTGGCACTCTCATGTGCTGCTTATCCAACCATTTGGTTAGAACAATTAGCTTCATCTCCTTCAATGAGTTTGGGTTTCCCCACAATGGTCTCCTCACACCAGCAGTAGAAACAGCCCAGATGTTCGCACAGAGACACAAACTGTCACGTTTTTAGTTCATGTGAAAACAAATCCAATTTAACTTGATATTTTGCTTAGCATCCTGCAGACCCTCAGGAGATGGGGAAACTATGGGTGATCACAAGCCCATCTGCATTTGTTTGTGAATAATGTAAACATGTCAAAAGCTGTTGATTCAAGTTACAAAGTCCTCTAGAGAGAGTATTTGAAAGGAAAGCTACCCAAGTTGAACAGACCTTTCCTTATCAACCCCTCCAATGTCCTCCATTCCACCCAGCAGAAAGAGTGGATCTTTCCCAAAGTAAGCTCATGGTGCTGGAGCGTGGGAAACAATTGAACAAAGCTCCTAATTCGTGCATGTTCAGCCTGCCCCTAAATAATGCATCTTCTGCTCGCCTCCTGGAGGTCTTCTGTGGATGGAGCCCTTAAATTACACTCCAGCTTTAAGTCCTGAAGTGGAAACTAAAATCTGCTTTTCTTTGTGTTGTAGACTCGGCCTTCTCTTTACCATCTGGAAAAAACAAATGCTCCTTTTATTGTGACGCCTGTGTTTTTCTTACTGTTTTGCACAGCATGAAGGACAGAATCCATCGTGTGACCTAAATTTGACAGTAACCTGGGAATCATGTTTCAGCATATTCCTTGTCTTAATAAACTATGTTATGTATGTCCTTAAAATGCATTTTTAAATGCATTTTACATGCATTGAAAAGCATTAGCAAGAAGTTTCAGTATGACTAAATGCCTAGTATATGTGTGAACTAACTCAGTGCAATTAGTGTACACTTAGAATTTCCCACTCCATTTTTATAAATGGCATCTGGAGATTATAGAACATTCTTTCAGGTCTGAGAGCTTGTGCTATTAGGGGACGATAAGTGGGTTCTCTGGAATATGGGTCACTTCTGCAACCTGCTTTTCTTCCACTAAACTAGAGGTGATGGCACTGGCCTGGGATCTAGTTTACTTTGTACTTCTGAAGATCTATTGTTCTAGAAAGATTCTTAGTTTTGAGGGGTTTTAGGTTAATTTTTGTTTGTTTCCTATCAAAACAAAAATCTGAATAACAAAGGAAGACAGGAAACTGGGTGGCATGAGCCCTGGACTCTCAGCACGTACTTTGACACTAACTTTTCCCTAACAAATCTCTCTGCAAACTCCTCAGAATGGACTGTAATCTAAAATGATGAAAATACACTGTACCAATCATACGGGATAAATTTTAAAAACTTTATAATGCAAAGTATTTAAGAGAATGTGAAAAAATTGAACCTTTATGTACTTTCTGTAGATGTAGATATTTTCACAGCCTCTCTACAGAGCAATTTGTCAATATTTTTCAAAGTTAAAAAAGTATATGTTTAAGGTACCACTCCCAAAGTGTGTGCTAGCAAAATAATAAAATAAGATAAAGATGTGATTAAATAAAATGCTTATCAATTGAAGACTGGTTATAATATTAGATTTTTTTTCTTTTAATACTTTTATTTTTATGTTTGGAACTTCTGTCTTCAATTTATATTTTTCTATGGGCACACAACTGATTTTATGTTTATTTTCTTTGAATAAATAATTATTATCATAATACGAATTGTTGGTAGGTTCTTCCTTTCCCTATTGACTTTCAGAGCTCATTTTAAAAATATACTTTAATTTATATACATAAGGATTTTTCTCTGGGTTTGAATTCAGGTTTTTGATTTAATTATATGTGCCTGAGCAAGTGTTTTATTATTTTGAACAGAGGAACATTACATTAAGTTTCACGACTAATAAACCTATTGCTATTATGATGTCTTAATGTTTTTAGATAATTTCTTTTTTATTGAATGGTAACTATGTACATTAATGCACTTCTGGGGTACAGTGTGGTGTTTTCACACACAATTCGAAAAACTTCCATCAAACTGGTTAACATAGCCTTCATGTCATTTTCTTAGTTATTGTGTTAAAATGTTCATATTCTACTCTTAGCAAGATTCACTTGTACCCCTGAATCTGAGTTTTAATAATGCCCTGCAAACATTCTGCCTAATCTTTCCTTAAGAAGGATTTTTTAAATAAAGAATTTTATTTCTGGTAAAATAATTTATTTCCTAACTTGTTGAACATTCATAGTAAAGATTTTATTTCATAAATTAATTTGAGGGCTATGTGAAATACAATTATAATTGCAGTGTACATTGATAATGGCTGATGCTGGGTGACAGGGGCCTGCAGGGAGGTTATGCTAGTAATTTATTTGTGTGTATGTTTGAAATTTGTTGTACTAAAACACATTGCATTAAACGGGCATGATGATTCTGGGGAGAGTATTGAAAAGTGCCAAAGCCATTGAATTGTATACTTAAAAATGAATGAATTTTATGTTGTATTAATTATTCCTTTATGAAACTGTTAAAACATGAAATGCACTATATTCCCAGAAAAAAATTAATTTGCAGAGACAAGATAAGATGTGTGGCAGGTTTTAAAAACTTTGCTGACCATATGGAATTACATTAGTGTAATTTTTTTACTTAAAAATATACATAATTATGAGGTTGGACAATTAAGTTCTCAAACTCATCCTAGAAAAAGTACTGCATACCTCATTGCTGAACATCACTACTGCCACCTTTGAAGTACTCCCTTTGGCCATCTGGTGAAGCAATGAGGTATGTAGCACTTTTTACAGGACAATTCACAAGCTTAATTGTTCAACTTCATATATCTTAAATACATAATTTTCTATAGGAAAAAAGACACATTCTATTTATAATAATTTACCTGACTTTCTTCTTTTTACAGAATAAAAAGATGATTGTGGATGCTTATAAAAGCCTACTCCAACAAATGCAAGAATTGAGAGGTTTAACATTAACATCTCTTTTTGGAAATTTAAAATGGAAAAATATGATGGAAGAGGTAATGAAACTTCTTTTTTTTTTTTTGAGACAGAGTCTCACTATGTCGCCCTTGGTAGAGTGCCCTGGCTTCACAGCTCACAGCAAACTCAGACTCCTGGGCTCAAGTGATTCTCTTGCCTCAGCCTCCCAACTGGCTTGGACCATAGGCAGCTGCCAAAATGCCTGGCTATTTTTAGAGATGGGGTCTCTCTCTTGCTCAAGCTGGTCTCTAACTCCTGACCTCAGTCTTTCTTGGCCTGCCAGAGTGTGAGGATTACAGGTGTTAGCCACTGTGCCCTGCCTAAAAATGTTTTTAAGTTCCAGATTGAAACACTACTGTAAGTTTTTTTTCTTTTCTTGTTTTTTTTTAAACAAAGTTCTACCTTTATTCTACTGTGATCAGAGAGCTATTTGTAATATTTCTATATTATGCAAATGACCAATGTGTTGTTTTGACCTAATACATAATCAATTTTTGTGGATGTGCTGGGAACGCTTGAGAGGAACACATATTTCCTGTCACTATGATCTAGCTGTTTCATAAGGCTTTCTCTATTAATTACAATGTTTTGGGCTTCAATCCCCTAACTTACTTCTTGTCCCCTTGATCTTTTGTACTGAAAGTTGTATATTAAAATCTGTGATTATGTTTCTATTTATAGTTTCTTTAATTTTCTGTCATTTTTGGTTTGAAAGTTGGTTGCCATATTTTGTGTTGCATAATTTTTCATAATGCATATATTTTCATTGTGGATTATGATTTTTAGAATAAAAGACTGTTTTTCTTTGTTATATATAATGATTTTGAGTTTGAATTCTACTTAGCCTGATATCAAGATTGCTAACCTCTGCTGTCTTTTTATTTCCATTTGCTTAGTTTAGTTTATCAATCCCTTTATTTTTAGTTTTTCTGAATCATTTTGTTTTAGTTGTGTATCTTATATATAGAATGTGATCTGATCCAAATTGATTTTTTTCCTTTTATAGGTGAATTGAAACAATTCACATTTATTGTTATAACTGGTATGTTTAGTTTAGCTTCTATCATAATATTTTATAATCATGTGTGTTTTGGTATATTTGCTGTGTTTCTTCAATGAATGAGATATGTATACTTTGCTATTTCATTAATTTTCTTTAAAAAGTTGGCAGTTTTGCATATTTTGTTATAGTAATTACATTTTTAATTGTAATTTTTTAATAAAAAGAATGATTTTGATCCTCTGTTTTCTTATTTACCTTTGACTTTCTGGTTTATAAGGTTTCTGTTTTTTTCAGTACCCTTTAGCTCTTAACTATTGCACATAGTGGGTTTTCTTGGATTTTTATTTGGTGTGTTTTTATTGTACATAGTGGGTTTTCTTGGATTATCGTTTTAAAACACTTGCACTGTTCTATTGTTCATAAGGTGTCTGATGATAAAATTATTTTTCTACCTTTGATTTTCACTGTTTCTCTTTGACCTTTTTTACTTTTTACTTTATGTCATTTTGTTGTTTTCTTATCTTTCTTTGATGCCTCATTAAGTTTTATTGAGATTATTCTGCTTTGGACATCTTGTAATTTATTCTTTATTTCTGAATAGGTGCTTTTTTTTTGTTTTAGTGAGACAGAGTCTCACTATGTCGCCCTCGGTTGAGTGCAGTGGCATCACAGCTCACAGCAACTTCAAACTCTTGGGCTTAAGCGATTCTCTTGCCTCAGCCTCCGAAGTAGCTGAGACTACACATGCTTGCCACAATGCCCAGCTATATTTTGTTGCAGTTGTCATTGTTGTGTTCTTTAGCTGACCCAGGTTGGATTGGAACCCTCCAGCCTCGGTGTATGTGGCTGACTCCGTAACCACTGTGCTACGGGTGGCGAGCTGTACTACTGATTTTTGTATGTTGATTTTGTATCCTGCAACTTTATCGAATTTATCACTTCTAACAGTTGTTTAGTAGTGTCTGTAAGGTTTCTATGTATAAGATCTCCTTCCTTTCCTATTAGAATGCCTTTTATTTCTTTCTCTCTCTTAAAGTTTCTATACTTTGAAGTCAGATTTATTTCTATAAATAAAGTCTTTTTCTTTAAATTATGTGCTTGGCCCATTTATATGGCATTTGTCTCTTCAAATCACTTGTTTGACCCCTTTGTATGGTATCTGTTGCTTTAAATTATGCATGCTTCAAAATTTCTTTCCTTGTAGTCAGTGGTTTATTCCACCTAGTTATTTTTCTGGTATTTCAGGTTTAGAGTAGATTTAATACTTTTAGTTGTTGTTCCAATTTACTTTTCACTAATGTGTTTTCTACAGTTTTTTTCTTTATTAACTTGTAACTGTGTACATTGATGCATTTATGGGGTACAGTGTACTGACTTGATATCAATGTGAAATGCCTACATAGAATTGTTTAACACATCTGTCACCTCACTTACTTATTTGCTGTGGTAAGACAATTATACTCTTTTCTTAATAGTTTTGAAATGTGCCATTGCATTATACACATTAGATGAGGTCCCCCCAAATACCCTCCCTCCTCTCAGCCTTCTCCTCCCCTGCCCCATTCCCTCCCTTCTCTTTCCTCTCCCCTCCTACTTTCTGAACTATAGTTATGTTTTACCATTCCTATGAATGTGTAGGTGATTATGTATTGATTTCATAGTAGTATTGAGTATATTAGAGACTTTTTCCCCCCGTTCTTGAGGTACTTTACTAAGAAGAATATGTTCCAGCTTTTTTTTTTTGTTGCAGTTTTTGGCCAGGGCTGGATTTGAACCCACCACCTCTAACACATGGGGCTGGCACCCCACTCCTTTGAGCTACAGGCACCTCCCATGTTCCAGTTTTTTAAATCCCTCTTTGGGAGCTGCAAAGTCTTTTTTAAAAAGGTACATACAATTTTTTAATTTGTCCACATGTTGGGAGTATGAATGTAGTTTTGTTACATGGATAGGCTACCTAGTGGTAAAGTCAGGGCTTGTAGGGGATTCCTCACCTGAACAATGTACATGATACCCATTAAGTAATCGCTCATTGCCCTCTACCATTCCAAGCCTCCATTGTCTGTCATTCCATGCTCTACATCCAAGTGTACCCATTTTGCAGCCTCCATCTGTAGGTGAGAACATGCAATATTTGACTTACAGTGTCTGAGTTGTTTCACTTAAGGTAATGGCCTCTATGCTGTGGCAAAAGACACGATTTCATTCTTTTTTATGGCTGAATAGTATTCTGTTATGCCTCCAACTCTTGGGCTCAAGAAATCCTCTTGCCTCAGTTTTTCTATTTTTAGTAGAGACAGGGTCTCCTTTTCACTCAGGCTGGTCTTGAACTCATGAGCTCAAGCAATCCACTTGCCTCAACCTCCCAGAGTGCTAGGATTACAGGAGTGAGCCACCGTGCCCAGCTGTTTCTTCTTTTTAATAAAGGTCATTCTTGCTAGTATAAGATAACATCTCATTGTCATGTTAATCTGACTGTCTCTGATGATTAGTGATGTTGAACATTTTTTTCATGTGCTTATTGGCCATTTGTATGCCTTCTTTTGAGAAATGTCCATTCATGTTTACTTTTTTTTTTTTTTTTGAGACAGAGTCTTACTTTGTCACCCTCGGTAGAGTGCTGTGATATCATAGTTCATAGCAACCTCAAACTCTTGGGCTTGAGTGATTCTCTTCTCAGCCTTCCAAGTAGCTGGGAGTACAGGTGCCCACCACAATGCCTGGCTATTTTTAGAGATGGAGTCTCACTTTTGCTCCAGGCTAGTCTTGAACCTTGAACCTGTGAGCTCAGGCAATCCACCCATCTCAGTCTCCCAGAATGCTAGGATTACAGGCATGAGCCATTGCACCCAGCCCTTTGTTTACTTTTTAATGGAGTTATTTATTTATTTTGTTTTTGAGTTGAGTTCCTTGAAAATCCTGGATATTGGTCCCATCAGATGCATAGTTTGCTTATATTTTCTCCCATTCTGTGGTTGTATGTTCATTCTTGATCATTCCTTTTCTATGTGAAACTCTTTAGTTTAATTAAGTCTCATTTGTCTATTTTTGTTTTTGTTGCCTGTGGTTTTAGGTGTGTTAATCATGAATTCTTCACCCCTAGACCAATGCCCAGAAGAATTTTTCCTAGATGTTCTTTTAGCATTTTTTATAATTTCAGGTCTTACATTTAAATCTTGAATCCACCTTGAGTGGTTTTTGTATATTATGAGCGATAAGGGTCTGAGAGAGAGGGTTTCATTTTTCTTCACATGGCTATCCAATTTTGCTAGCACTATTTATTGACAGGAATGTCCTTTCCTTGTATGTTCTTGTTGACTTTTTCAAAGATCAGTTGACTGTAGATATGTGGCTTTACTTCTGCTTTCTCTATTCTGTTCCATTGAACTTTGTATTTGTTTTTATATTAGTATACTGTTTTGGTTACTATAACCTTGTAGTATAATTTGAAGTCAGTTAATGTATGCTTACAGTTTACTTTTTTTGCTTAAGATTGCGTTGGTTATTTGGACTCTTTTTCACTTAAATGTGAATTTCAGGATTTTTTTCTAATTCTGTAAAAAAAATGGCATTGGTATTATGATAGAGAATACACTGAATTTTTTTTTTTTTTGAGACGGAACCTCAAGCTATCCCCCTGGGTAGAGTGCCATGGCATCACAGCTCATAGCAACCTCCAACTCCTGGGCTCAAGCGAGTCTCCTGCCTCCGCCTCCCAAGTAGCTGGGACCACAGG